>JAIVEN010000043.1:287500-322500 GCA_026686845.1 Adenanthera pavonina
GAAAGGAAGGAGGACTTGATATCAGATTCTATGGTGGGTCTAAATAGATAGATTGATTCATGTTTTCCATATCATATATGGAGTTGGATTTCTATTTCTTCTTCTGGAAACAGCAATGGAGTTCCCTTGCCCTTGGATGGTAGGCCAGGGAAGAAGCTAGCCAGTGAGAGAGCAGGAGTATTGTGGAGTTTGAAAGACCCTTGATGGAGTCTTTCCCAAGGCCAGCAGGCTTACTTACGTAAAAAAAAAGGGAGTGACTACATGCGAAAGCTTTTGCTTCTTTCTTGACTTCTGCTGGCAAGTAGCTCTCCCTTTTTCCTGTAGTTCAGGATTCCCTCTCTATGCCCATATCTATTTAGTCAAAAGGCTAGTTCAATCGCTCTGAGGAAGTACTAATAGTGGCGTTTGTTGTTTTCGAGCTCCCCCTGCCTTCGGAAAGGATACTCCTAATGGTACCTTAGTTCTCCATAGGCGTCTTAAGGGGGAGTGGAGTGAAGGCATTCTCTTGGGAGAAGCCCGCCAGCTTACTATACTAAGAGAAGAGGGCGCTATTTAACAGTAGTGGTAGGGGAAGTCGTCCCGAAGCGCAACCAGACTCTTGTTCTTCCTCTTCTGCGGGAAGGGAAGTGGTGGTCTTGTTTTAGAGTATCCAGGTCTTGAGTGCCCCCTCTTTTGGTTAGGGAATCTTAGCGAATGTCCGGATTAGCGGAGTTGGGCCCCTATAAGCTATTAAAAGCATTAAGCAGTTGTTTTCGTTTTGTTTTGAGTTCTCGAAGGGCAAAAGATTCAATTCATTCTTCCTCACCCGGCCATTGGCGATGAGATAAAGGCTATTTCACGGAAAGCTACTCGACCAATAAAAGGGAGCCGGTTCAGATTCCTAACCACTGGAATAACTGGAGGCGATGGCTTCGCTTTCTGAGCTCGGTTGGCTGCCCTTCCCTCTCAGACATCAAGGCCCGCTGGCTGAAAGGTTACATCCTATTAACTTGTTTTGAATCGATCTTTGGTGATTGGGAAATAAATAGCCCTAGCCTTCGGTTCCGATCTTTTTACTTTTCTAAGGAGCCCCCAAAGAGGAGCTAGCTACAGGGGTCTCGGTTAACTACTGACTGGTAGACAGAACAGACTGGCCTCCTCGATGACGACAGTTACCCGCGGAACTAATAGGAAGAGCAGTTAGAGCAGCCGTACTTACTGACCGCAGATGAACTTTGCTCGACTGGAAAACCTTCTCCATCTTTTATTTTTATCCTACTCTGGTGAGAAAATCAGTCCTTGAGTCCGCTAAAAGACTAAGGCTATTGTAACCGGTATCGGCTACCGTTGACTTAGGGCTAATTGCCCTAAAAGAAGCGCTGGACTGCACTCGATAATGCTTCGTATTTAAATAATTTAGGATTGATTGTACAGTATAACCTCCCTCTTAATGTCTACCCTCAGACCATTGACGAACCTACTGACTGTAATGAATGGCTCTTCATCAATTTCACACCTAAGCATAAGCTCTTCAAATCGAGCCAAATAGTCAGACACATTAGACGTCGATTGCCTAAGATTTAACAACTGTTCAACCGATTGACTCCTATAGTATAGTAGGCGGGGAGGTCTTTTTCCTTCCACTTCTGCTTCATGACTGCCCACTGAGTAATGGGTGGTTCACCTAGACGCCCTAAGTTGCGTTGGACACTGTGCCAATCTTTCTTGGCGGATCCTATTTACTTCATCTTGGCAAAACGAACACGCTCTATGTCAGACATGCCATACCAATCAAAAGAGTCCTCCATGTTATCCAACCAATCTTTGAAGATATGAGATTAGGGTCCAACTTTCCATCATATTCAGGGACATCCACTTTGACTCTCCTAGTAATGTCTCCTAAATCCTCATGACCATACCTAGGAGGTTGTGGTGAACGCCTGCGCCTGGTGTGTCTATCTGGAACCCTAGCATGGGGTCCGACTGGAACTCTATGGGTTGGTCCTCATGAAAATGATCACCATCATCAAGTGCCGCTCTAGGATCTAAGGTTGGAAGGAGATCACCATCAGGGGGAAATCTGACAGTTGGTCTAGGGGTTGCGTGACTCATCCTATCCTATTAGGGCACCGTGTGTCCCAGAAGTGGGAAGTCTTCCGTGCACTTACCCTATATTATAAATTATAATAAATAAGGGGAAGCCTTTAACTGCTAACGGGCTAACGTAACGCCTTGATTGAGTTTTTTCGATAAAGGACAAAAGCTCCCAAGAAGAATCAACTCAGAGTAGGACTCAAAGGAAGATCTCTTCCCCGGCTTCTTCTCCCTTCTATGATGAACTTTCTTCACTTCAGCTTGCTAGCGCTTGGCTTACTTTGACTATCAGAGAGAGGAATAGACATCTCTGAGGTATAAGCATAAGGGTGGTGGTTATTCATACAGGCCTTAGCATTAACTGTGGATATTTCCCCACTTTCTGCTATTGACTCTTTGTTTGCGTAATCAGTCTTTCTTTCCCTATCAAAGCTATATCCCAGCAACCCTTACACGCATAGCCCTTGATCTTCTTACTGATAAAATCACGTTAACCATTCCACTGGAGAATCTTCCATCTGAGGTCCAGAAAAGGCGTTACGTTATAAGGCTATATAGAGCCCTGCGATTAGAAATGATCTATAGCTATATAGGGCAGGATCCATGGTCAAATTAATGGATACCCTGGAAAGCCATTCCTAACTGGCCTAACTGGAAGGAAAGGCACGTAGTCACTCGAGTGAAGCGAAAAGGGAAGAAACCAGGGTAATAGGATGAGCGGGGTGTAGTCCCTTAAACCGAGGGACTACTAAGTAGGTCGGACGGACCGGACCCTATCAGTAACCACTGTGGATAGTCTCGAATGGACTGCCTGGATCAACCCGAGGTTTGATTCCCCTCTTCCCATCTCTAATGTTAGACCTCAGATTCTATTAGTCATAGTAGTCCCAGAGTCTTTCAACTAAGCTCGCCCCTCCGAAATCGATGATTCTTGGCTACTTGATTAGGCATTTCCATCTCTCAAACTAGAAAGCGCTTTAGCTTAGGGCTGATCTTCAAAGCTAAGTTCAAAGCTCCTTACTTCTTTTTTTTTATATATACCGCAAGTGACGAACTATAGCCATTCGCGGTCACCGCAGGCCTACTTGACTTTTTTATTAAACCTTACCTGCCCGCCGCCCTTTAACAACCTAACGGAGTCGATAGAGCCCTTCCAACGACCCCCCAACCAGTTTCTGAACTTGAAATCTGTCAATGCCTTGCTTCTGAGCGCGTCCCCCAATCTTGCGCGCGCCATTCACACAGCGTTCAACATCAATTGGGTTGATGAAGTCATTTTTGCTTGCTAACAATGGGGTTTCGCCGGGCGAAGCTCCTATCCCCAAAGGCTGTTGTCGGCATTTCCGTTCTTTGCATGTTAGCACTTTTACCTGACCCTTCGTCACTACTTTCTGATCATGTGGATGCCGCTCTTAGAGAATCCGCGAAAGGAAACAGTGAGGGAGATGGGTCCTAGCTACTTCTTTCATACCAAGAAAGAGAAGAGGGGATGCTTGCTATCATTCCAGTGCCACTGTCCAATCAGTGAGTCCTCTTTATTTAATATAATTCCCAAGCAAAGGATTAGAAGGTGCCAAGTTCAAGGCAAAGCTTAGTCGGATTCTTCCCCTAGGTTAACTACCTTTAGCTTTCGTTCAAGCAGAAGACTAACTTGAGGATGTCACGTGGAAGCTTTCCTAAATCCATTTGACCGGAGCCGGGAAAAAAACTACTTATATATAAAAGGATATACCACCCAACCTGTGAGCCTTCCCAAATTCAACAGATTCCACTATAGCAACTAAACTCTTCAGATCAGGAATCGCCTTTCTTATCTATTATCTTGCACGCCCTGAGCCTGAGCTAACTCATTTATCTTTCGGTCTAGTCCAGTTCGGCGTAGCTCCAAGCGAAAACATAAAAGAATTCTCTGATTAGATCGTCCAATCTCTTTTATTTGAGAAGCTTGCACTTAGGAATACAGGGCGAGGATTGTCAACAGTCCCGAGATCCATTTACTTGACCTCGCCCTCTGTAGGGGGCACAGGCTCTACATCCTATTCTTGAACTGACTCTCGTCTCTTTGCTCTTTGTTTGACGGAGACAGAGTTTATAGACAATTGGAAGAGATCTGAAAGAAAGATCTCCAGAACTTTCGGCGTCAGACAAAGCAGGGAGCGGAGTTGGCAGGTAGCCCAAGCCTATGTTTTCTGAGATCGACGTACTGGCCGGCTAGCCAAGCTTCCCTTTCTTCTTCACTTAGATGCGGCTCGAGGGGTACTTTTATGCCTCGACCGTTCTTCACTTCAGCCCGACAGGCTCCTCAAGGTCATAGCCCATGTCCTTCGCTTCTTTGCAATCGGACTTTTATCTTTCTTATCTCACCATCGGTGACGATTCTTTCCAGCGTAGAAGAAGACTTCCGGGCTACCCTGTGAAAGATTAGGAAAAAAACCTTCCATAGAGAGGACGAATGTCGCTCCATTAGGGTCCTCTGCCTGAGAAGGTTGCTGTAATGCAGGAAGTGGCATCTTTACCGAGAGTTGAAGTAATTCCCCCAGCCCTAGTTTAGAGATTTCGTCAACGGGGTCATGCTCTTTGAGATAGCGTTGACCGTAAATCCCTTAGCTTTCGACTTTGGGATTCGGAGAGGTCTACGAACCTGTGCTTCGGCTTTCGCTGGCGGGCTTTCGTCATCCATCACTGTCTGGGCCGTCGTTGTAAAGACGCGCATCCGTACAGACAGTATGCCTAGACTCCTTTAAATTAAATTAAAAAAGGGCTTCTTGTCGGCAAATACCCAGTTTCTCCCTTCTCATCAACGTATTTGAAGCATTGATGAAGGGTGGAAGGTACCACGCTGTGGATCCAAGCAGGAAGTTTAGGAGGTGTCACCGTCAATCACGTAAGAAGTTACCTCAGTCTTCAGATCCCATGTTTGGCACACACAAGGGACGAATCTTGCCGATGGCTCTTTGCGAGTCGGCATTGTACCCCGGAATAGTCACCTTGGTCTGACTTAGCCGGCTCGTAGGAATTCATTCCAAGATCGGCTAGGGCCCGCAGTGGCATCACGTTGATGGAGGCCCCAGGGTCGATCTCTACCCGTGGTAGCCTTCTTTCTTTCGCCGATGTCACCGGTGAGATAAAGAGGCCGCTTATGTATGCTTCTTCCTGCCCTGCAAGATGTCTTCTGTCGATAAGGTTATATCTGCACTCTGGACTTTCTTCATTGGTGCTTCCATGTACTCATCTTCGATGCTTTGAACTTCCACCCTGTTGACATGTAGGGCATACTCTTCTTTGCTTCCTTCCGACTACTAAGCTGCTTTATAGGCTAAAGCCTCCTATCTACGGTAGCTGACGCAGCAAGACCCGAGGAATCGGATACGGATCTTTTTCAGTCTCTTTCGCTGGGGCAAAGCAAAGAGGGAGGACTTTCGGAAGAAGGCGTCGTCCGCTGATGATCTTGAGGTTGGGAGGCAGGTCAGGGGGAGAACTAATGCTTGTGGATAGCCCGCGAATACTCCTTACTTAGGCTTTCCCCCCGGAAGAGCGGATGCTACTTACTAAGAGACTTCCGTTAGTGAGGAGATAACTATAGGCTTTAGCCCAAAGACAGAGTCCGGGATTTCTTAACAATCTAGTCCCTCCTGAAATAAGACAACACAGGAGGTGGAGTGAGCCTAGAGTAGAATAAGACTCCCTCTGAGACTCTCAACTCATACCGGGGCAGGCAGGCAGGGAAAGACTGAGACTGCCGATACCGAGCCGGGGTTGATGAAAGATCACAGGATAGATACCCTATGGTTGGTCTCTATGCCTGCTTCACTTCGTAGCATTAAGGGGCCAGTGCAATGAGGGAAATCGACTAGGAACGCGATGTCTTCCCTGAAGAGTGGAGGGGACTTCGACAGCCCTCTTGTATCGGGTGAAGAGAGGGGGGTGGTAGGCTTAGTAGGGCTCGAACCTACAATATCACCGTTATGAGCGGTACGTTTCAACCAATTAAACTATAAGCCCCTACGGATCTCTACATGCAATTCGCTCACTTCGGGAAGAGGGAAGGAGGAGGCCTTTGCTCTATCTGCTTCTTCCTCTTCCCAGGAATGAACAATTGGATAAATAAATGATTTTCTTCTTGTATATATAAAATAAAGATTAAGCAAGCGGCCCTTTCGTGACTCAAACTGCCGGTACGCTTTCCGGCTCGCAACGACTCAAACGGGCGGGGGCTATCTATTTGCTTGCAATGCGGGCTGTTCGCCTTTCGGAAAGGGTTCGCCTATTTGATTCAAAAGGCGCTACTAAACTACTCTAGTACAGCTAGTGTTAGTAGTACAACAGAATGCCGTTCACCCCGCAATCCCTTCTTCTTCAAGAGCTCCCTATTCTCTAGCAGCCCCTTCTTTCACAGCTCCTTCTCAAGCACTTGCCATTGTCTGGAAATTTGCCTTGCCCCATTCTTAGCAGGCGCATCAATTCCTTGCCTTTGCTCTCATTGCTGCTTGAAGTCCAGTCTTTTAAGTGAAATCCCAAAAATGGAAAGTAAGTAGTCATTGTCGGGATGGAAAGCTACTCTTCAACCACTTATTTAAGCGCTATGCACCTAAGCTCAGTCTTTTTGGCAGCTATCTTGCTAAACCTAGATTCTTGCTAAAAAGTTCCTTTTTCTTCTCTCTTTATGCTCGAAATCGTACTCATTCGACATCTAATTCCATGGGCTACCCTCTTTAGCTCATTTTTATCTTTCTTTGACTTTGAGGAAGATCCCACGAATCGTCTTCTATCGACATCGTCTGCTTACTCTTATCGTACGCTCTTCTTACCCAACCCAAATCGTCTGGTACTTTATCAGCTCTCCCTTTCCCGGTGAAGGAGAGAGAGTTTTACAAGCTGACTAAGAGAGTCTCGTTGAAAGCAGGAACGAAGACTGTTTGTTACGACTATTTGAACTAGTTTCAAAGGCTTGATGGACCTTTGGGAGTGAATCTGGCTAGGGCGCCCTCGTAAGGCGTAGGGTAGGGATTTGAAACCGTAGCGTAGGCGAAACCTGGTAGCCCGCCCAGCCAGAGTTTGACCTTCTCCGGTCCTGGAAGGAAAGCGACTCTTTTCTTTTTCACCAGGAACATGAACGGCATTCGTCAGACTTGAGCAGTAGGTTTCGACTCGGTCAGCTGTAAGGATGAAGATTGACGGAAGCTAAAGAGAATGAATTGACTTCGGGCCCCATGCCATGTGCTCGATCCGATCAACGAAAATCCATAAAGAAATTACATAGATAGAGCAGTACGGGCAGTTTTCCTTTTCGATTGATCAAGTTTAGTTTATCCTGGCTGTGAGACTGTTGGCGGGATACTCCGGTGTGGCGATCCGCTAAGATCGAGAAGCTTATCAACGATAAAGAAAAGTTCCCATACATTAGGATGGATTTTGTTTTGTAACAACAAATCACAACTCGTTTGAAATAGACTCTACAGGGGAGGCGTAGCACTCGCTTACTTCTGAAAGGGAAACCGAAAGGCCTAGGAAGAGAAGCGTGAGGAAAAAGAAAAGGGATGGGAGGACCAGGGACTTTCTAAAAACTTTTGTTGACACTTTCCACATCCCTCTCCCTTGTTCTCAGTTACTCATCAAATGGCACTCAGTTCATATCTTTAAGTTCGATCATTGACAAGGTTCAAAGAAAGGGTGATCTTGCTTTCTATGTCCACCACCAGTTGTACTAGGCGATCACTCAGCTCTTTGTCGGCAGCCAATAGCGTGTTAATGAAAATCCTCGTGCTTCGCGAGAGCCATAACGGCCGTGGTAAGCTCCGCCGGAACTACCAGATCACGAACCCGACATCTCTGCAGGCCTTGAGTTCTATGCTATGCTATTTACTTATTCGGAACTGCGTTTTCCTGCTCTTTAAAAAGCAAGACAACTTCTCCGTAGGTGATAGCACTGATTCGGTACCTCCGGATGGCGGATGAGCAGTGTGCCTAGCGCACCGAACTCAATTACAATAGAGCGATGCCATACCCGGTCCCCTTTATCCTTCTGACTCAGTGCCTATGGGATTAGGTGGTTCCGGGATGTCTGACTCCGAGCTCGGTCTATCCACATCATGGACCTTCTGGCGCTTTGCCTTCTGTTTTGTTTGATCCTTACGCCCTTCTTGGCGTCTCCGGACTCTCTTCCAAGGGCCGCTTCCTTTGCCTCATACTCTCTCTCATTAAGTTTTAGTAAGCCTGACTATTTGAATGCTTTACAATGAAGTTAGCGAGATCACTCCGCTCCGGTCCTAAATCCGCTGGAGGAGGTCAATCTGGGAGATGAAAACAGGCATCGACCTATTTACATTAGCGGCTTAATAACAGGGGAGTTCAGAGAGAGGCTAAGAAACCTTCTCCGGGAGTTCAAGGACTCTTTTGCTGAGGAATACGATGAAATGCCTGGTCTGTCCAGAGACCTGGTAGAACACCGCACAGGGAGCATGAGATTCCACTATACTTATTTGATTTACCGTATTTGACTATCTAAAGCTGTTCCCTTTCTTGTCGAAGGGGCCACACGATATGAATGGCTGCTTAAGGAAGCAAAGGCAGTATTTTGTCGCTTCTGGCGGTGAAGAAATGGAATCTGCTGCAATAGTCGAAAATGCAGCTATCTATAGTAGCTAAATAGAGCTAGACGACTGTACTTGCTTGAGCAATTGGAGCTAAATCATCTTCTTTTCTTATTCTTGTAGGTTCTCGAAGGCCTGTTTGCAATGAGTGATTGAAGTGCTGCTCGGGTTGAAGCCACTAAAGAAAATGAAGCCAATGTCCCGTATAAATTGCCACGAGCACAGAAGGAACTGCTATGGAATTCCCTGCTACTGTTCTAGCTGTTCTGTTGTTGGACTAAGAGCTGTTATCACCTTTCGAGTTGCATATAGTAGAGATGCAGTCGTAAGGCCGCATCGATATAATAGATGAGTAAGGCAAAGAACTACTGATTGATCTACGAATGCCGGGAGGAACTTAACTGCATTAGTCTCATATTCATGCCCAGAATCAGATGTTCACAAATCGGCTCTTCTTTCATAAGCCAATGACGATCGAAAGGCCAGGGACATCTAGACTAGCCAGGGAAAGCTACTCCAAATCCGATTTTGTTCACATTGATGGTGTCGAAGGGGTTCTTGTTCGAGAATTCCCTGCAGTAGCTGGTCTTGACTCTTACACAACTACATGGACTGACGACATCTGGATGTGTGCTTTAGCGTTATGAAAGAACTGGGAGAGAGAGCTTCCAGGAATGGTTCCTGCCCGTCTAGGGGACTAGATCCTTCCTTGCCTTGGACTGAAAAAGAGTGAGGAATGGGGCTAAGCTATACGCTACCTTACCTTGCTGAATCATAAATAAGCAAAAAAGGGCTCCTTAGTGCTGTATGGAAGAAGGGGGTCCTCGTCTGAGTCCACGACTCGCAGCTGCCTTTCTAACTAGGTTGTGACTCCCTCGGGATGGTTTTCACATGGATTTGAATCAATGAATGAGTTCGATTCGGCTTAGTCAAACTAGGTCAAAGCCCGTTTATTCTCTCCTCTGGATTGACAACGGCAACTCCCACCGGCTGCTTACTGAATGCCCTTTTCGGGGGGCAAGGTTCTTTTGACGTGCTTTGCAGAAGACAAGGGCTAGCGCTTTCTTAATCGATCGGTGAACAAATTTCTTGTTCTTCCTAGTAGCCTCTTACTTTGACTGACTAATGTGCAATCCCTAGGGGGCACTCCAGGTGGGTAACCATTCTTTTTTTGGATGTCCTGTCCTATGGTAGTCGTCATCAATCATAGTTCCCATGATGGCTGTAAGATGCTATTCAGTTAGCTAGGTCGTGGCCGGCTGTGAGGCTTTCATTTCCTCCGCCTCCTTCAGAGGTCTTGCTTTCAGAATCAAATAAGGTTTGAAAACCGTAACTCCTTCCTGCTCTTCTGGGGCATACATTTCATATATGTATTTCCTCTAGCAGGCTTTGTCTCATATCACATTACTTATTATATAACCTTCATCACCCGGAAATGACTTACTCAATGTCTAATGCTGGCGGATTAGCTGGTTGGCAGGTTAGCTTAATATCCCACGCTTACTTAGGATTCCCTGACTCATTTATCACCGCGTCTACATCTATCCCCATGGATTTAAGGGGTATGATCCGAATTCTCCCGGAGGGTAACTGGACCGAAGAAGCAAGAAGGCTGGCTCGCGTCGTACCGGAGTATCCCACCTTTGAGAGCAAGGCCCAAAAAACTTCACTCTCATCCAAGATGAGACAAAGTAAATAAGAGACACCGACTAAGAGAATCATGATGAGGGATGAGTATAGAAGAAAGTTTCGATTTTTCATGACACCAGGAATAGAAAATGGAGGAGTAATTCAAATGATAAAGAAGCTCCGGCTTTTTTTTGCACGGATGTTACTTACGACCACCCTTCTTCTCTTACGTTACGCAATTTCTGACTAGTCGTAGGTTGGCCTAAGGACCGGAATCAGAGGTTTCGGTGTATCGGGGCTTAGGCTTCTTTCTCATGGGGGTTTCGATCTCTTTACTTTAACTTACCTTACGCAAAGACTTTCTTCTCATCATGATCGATCCACTAGTCCCCGTCCCCCGGGAATTCAAACATAAACGCTAAGGCAAGTTACTTCTTATTTGGATTGCACGAGCAGGTAGTTCGTCAACCTACTCTAAAATAAGACTTTTTTCTTTTCCTAGATGGACTCAGTCAGATAAAAGGCATTGCTTGAATGTAAATAACCGATAGTGATAGTACCAAAAGCTTCATTTTATTATGTATGTTATTTTTTTTCACCAAAAGAAGTTGAAATCCTATACTCAACCGGACGAAGAAATCGGACGGGCGGTATTCTTTCGTCGGCCCGGTTTCTCCCTTTCTTGTCTAGTGTATTAGACTCCATTATAGGTCATTCGGAAGGGCTCCGTTTCTATTTTAGTTTAGGGCATAACGTTGTGGTTGTTCCCTCTCCTTTCAGTCGAGTGACTTCGTACCTCTCCTGACCGAGAAAAAGAAGTTCCAGAGGCATCCTCCATTCATATCGATTTGGGTTTTTCTGCACCATATTTTGATCTGCCTCTTCTTCGATCCGGAATTCCCAACAAATCCTTGACTCCTCGAATACAATGGGATTTCACACCTGGCAAATCTTTCACTCTACCTCCTCTTATTAAGACCATAGAATGTTCCTGCGAATTATGACCTTCGCCCGGAATGTGAGCAAATATATCATGTCGATTGCTCAATCGTACTTTGGCTATCTTACGTGGAGCTGAATTTGGTTTTTTCGGTGTTCTCGTTGAAACACGCGGGCATACTCCTTGCTTCTGGGGACATTGATCCGAAGCTCGAGTACGGTCCGTGCGCCGTTTTTCTTCTCTACCATGACGAATCAATTGATTTAATGTAGGCATCGCTCTTTCCTCTTCCTCCCAATTTTAGCCCTATCACTAGTGATTACTCCCGATCCGAAGCACCCCTTTTCCATTCATAGAGAGATCCAATCGTCAAAATCAATAAAAAGGCCATCATAGACCAAGATCCAAATGGATCAATCTTGTTGGGAGGTACTGCCCAAGGAAAGGAAAAGGTTACTTCCGGATCAGGAATAATAAATAAAATTGAAACAAGATAAAATCGTATATCGAAACGACTTCTGGCATCACCGAAAGGATCGAAACCACATTCGTAGGCCGACAATTTTTCTGGATAGGTCGAACTATTGGAAGCAAAGGGAAAAGGAACACCGAGTAAAATCAAAGAAACTAGCAGACTGATCACTAAATAGATACAAATAGGTGAAAATTCTGACATTACCACAACCCACTTGGTTCTTTCGCTCCTTGCTCGCGGAGCGGCATACCGAAAAAAAGAAATCTCATGATTGGGTCGCCCAGATCATGAGATTTCAGGGGTAGGGGGAACCCCTATATTCCTTCCTAGGCCCCTGTCACGGAACACCAACCCAATCTCGAAAAGAATCAGTACACTCGACCTATTCACGAAGGTGCGGCGCTTCCCCACCCTCTGCTAACAGCCTTCTTCTCTTACGTTACGAGATTTCTAGTTGGATGAAAACAGCCCTCCTAAGACGAGAACTCAAGGCTAGAAGCTACCACAATAACTGCTAAAATGAAATGGATTTCCGGAACAAAGAAGGAAGCAAGGGGGAGCTCAAAGTGGATGAGAGAGAGGCTTTTCTATGCTCTCTATGCTATTCTCAATTGCCTAGTCTCGGTTCAAAGACAGTGGAAGAATCCATCCATCATTCTATCTCCACAGCGCTGACCTGCACTTTCCACCTAGTTCACTGACCTCACGAGTCTTATTTTGCTCTCTATTGTCCACCAAGGAAACTCCACTGCGACTGAGCGATCTGACCTTCCTACTCGGTATGGAAGGACTCTTGACTGACTCTGAGACTCAGTCTTCTTACTTTATATGAGGAGGTGGTTGAATCAATAGCTATAGTAGACACGCTACGATCTTTCTTTTCTTAAGAAATTAGGGCTTTGTTCCCCTTTCAAATTCAAAGACCGTCTGCATCCACCGGAATAATCCATTTAGGATAGGAAAGGTCAACTGGATCGTAACCTTCGCTTTCTCCAGCCTGCTTTGACCCACTTCCTTAGCTACCGAGCTCCCAATCAACCCCATTGAACTGACTGACTTGCTTAACGCGTCTGTCTGGAAAGCCAAAGACAAGTGCTTCCTATACCGAGCATTCATGAGTGCATATTGAGAGAGATGGTGGCATATTGATATATCCTCCTCAATGCTATACTGCGCGCTTATCACTCTTTATTGCACGGCGGTTCTCTCTTTGACGGAACGGATAAACCTAAAGGTCCTTAGTTACGGGCAGTTAGACCTCATCTACAGCGCCCCGGCTCTCGAATAGAATGACGTATGAGAGAAAGCTGCTCGTAAGCGGCTTCCTTTTTTCTGTTCCACCACTACAGAAGGAACTTGTCCTTGTCAGAGACTAGTACCTTCTAATCTTTGGAAAAGGTAGAACGGGTTCTTTCGGACAGAGTCTTACGATAGGTTTCCTTTCACGCTATTCCCTTTATACCGGACTGTTTATAGAAGCGGAAATGCCGTTTAAGTTAAGATGATTGATTGCTTTGGCTTTGCAAAGCTACTCATACTACCTAATATTCTGTTCTAGGCCCACCTAGATCGGATCGGAAAGAGTATGCTTAGTCGGTTGAGTAAAGAAAGTCTCTAATATTGGTAGAGTTACTTTGTTCCTCACTCTAACAAGTAAGCAAGTAAACTACCTTATGAGACTCGAAAATAAACTGATCAAATCATAAAGAAGTAGTCTTTCAATTCCACTCTAGTTCACCTTACGCTATTCTTTTGCTCCTCTTCCATGATGAAGCGCAGCTATCCCCTTTATGTGTAAGCCCTTCCAAGGGGAGACTATCCCAAGGGCACACCTGGAGCCAGACCGCCCGGCCTTTCTTTGTTCGAAGTTAGTGTTCTTACGACAAAGCAGGATGCCCGATCTTTATTTCCCGAGCTCTTGGTCCTCGGTCCTACTTCTGCGGTTAGGCAAGCTTGACTCTTAAGAGACTGACTTGGGCATATTATCTCATTCCCACTAGATCCACTGAAGCTATATTGGCATATCTCTTCGAACCTTCCCATCCGGTGAAAGCCCGCAAGCCTTTTTTAGTTAATGGACGGCTTGGCTTCGAGAAGAGAATTGTTTGATCCCGCCCAGGGGCAGGGGCTAAAGCTCATCGGCCCATTTCCACTAATAGACAAGCCACAATTAGAAAGTTTTTCATTCTCCTATACCTAATCAAAAATAGGTTCAAGGCTCGTCCTAACCTAAAAGCGGGTCGATGCCTAAAAACACGGGGTTGAGTCAAATATTTTATAAGCTAAGGTTTTATCTTCCATAAATAAGGTTTATTTTATGCCCTAAAACAGGCTATTTCATCGTAACTCTATTAAATTAAGGGCTCCTACCCACTGATCCATTTCCATCCCAGTCCGCTTGATTTGAGAAAGAATTAGAGCCGAAAGGACCAGATCTCTCATACGTGGGTTGCCCGCGTATCCTCGTGGATTCTCCTCTATCATAGATATATGAGAACAAAGATGGGTCTCAGTTAGGAAAAGTTCTTCAATAATCTATTCGCGAAAGACTTGAGTTACTGGTACCAAAACCCGTACCCAACGGCATCGGGAAATTAGATCCTCAGAACCGAAAGTCGAAGACTCGCTCCTACATCTCGAACTCTCAAAGGACGTTATTCTGATTGGCCCATTTCGTCCCAAAGAGACCGGACAGGCCCAAGCTTTCAGGAGGATTGATGAACCGCCTGGGGGAACCATTCCTCAAGAAAGACCATCAATGATGACGACTTCCGTCCGAAGCAAGAAAAGAATTGGGCGGAAGGTCCCATCCCTGGATACCAGGTACATGGCAACAAGGAAAGCGGCTAATTGGCTCCACCTCTGAGGGCGCACCATCTTTGGTACCATGATTGTCGTTGTTGAAATACCGCTTAAAGCATTCTTTCTAGATGCAAAAAGAAGAGAAAATGGTTTTACCACATGCGATGCGAATTGAAGAAGCTTATTTCATTTCCCTTACCAGCTTTAGTAGCATAGATAGGGCCTTCTAGGCATGAAATAGGGGAACTCCACTTCTTCAACAAGAGAAAAGATCATATCGGCAACAGCAAGTAAAGTCTGAAATGCCTCAGAAGCAAGTCTTGGCTTAGCTGCATTATCTTCCTACCGATGTCATACTAGACTCTCTTATGACCTGAGGGTGACTGAACTACCTTAAGTCCCGAAGTCACTTCTCCTCTCTTCCCTCTCGACAGGGAACTTAGCTAGAGGAATTCATTCTCTCGTACTTGAACTGCTGCCCTAGGGAAAAGCGTAGCGCTTATCCTTTAACAGGTACGTAGCCTCTTTCGAGAGGCGAAGAGGTGGGACTAGGAGGGTTACTACAAGTGCTGTGATGAGATCTGTCTTTCGGCTTGGTCGAGGACACCATTACCTTGTTGCTCGCATCGTGATCGATGTAGATTCTTCCTGTCCAGAGCCCCGACCAGTCTTAACTGAAAAGCTTTCAGACCCCTGTGTGAGCTAAATCTATCAGTAGCAGAAATATTAGTAGGAAAACCCATCTTTAAGACCTATCAGTCGGCGCCGAGTTTTGTTAAAAGTTCCGTCAATGGGTATACGCCTTAAAACAGTCATACACCAATCATGGGCCAGACGCATAAGAGCTTGCTTAATGCGTTCGGGATCGCAAAGATCCTTAGCTTATCAGATCCCTCATCCTTAAAGCCCAGTCTTCCCAATGGGAATCGACTCAACAACTGATCATCAGATAACCCTTTGACCTTGGCTACTCTCCTACAGGATTTCAAAATGGAAATACCTGCTTGAGCAGCAGCTGCACGACAGTAAACGGATTCCAGGTTTGGTTTGTAACTGAATATACATTGACCATGGAAAGTTTACATCGTCAGGATCCATCTCACCGTTTTGAGGGTAGATGATCCGAGGAAAGAAGAAATAAACGAACAGTGGAGTGAAGAAGTTGACTGCCCACTCGAGTAATTCATGCTTAAATGGCCAAAGGCGAGATAGAAAGTCATTTTGAGTCATACCATCCGCGCCTAGCTCGATCCCACACGCATAGAGATAATATATCCCGGTATAGGGGAGTCCAAGACTTGCCAGAAGTCAAACTCCTAACTGGGGAGGGTGGATTATATTATAGAGCTAGGGTGGTGGCAAGAGTCTCTCACAAACTCGAGTTCAAGACCTCCGATTCAAATCCGATCGACTAGATCCGATCACATGATCAAAGAACTTTTCATGAAGAAGAAGAGAGCCAATTTATATATTTTTTTTTGATAAGGAAGCGCTTGATCCGGGCCTTACTTATTTACTTATAAGGGCTTCGAGATAAAGGAGATCTTGGGATCAAAGTGGACGTTCCCGATTTCCATGGCCGATTGCATCCCGAGGACTTTCTTGATTGGCTAAGTAGCGTGGAGAAATTATTTGATTGGAAAGAACTATCCGAGGTGGTGCGAAGGTTAAATTCCTGAGCACGGGTCATGCCTCAATTTGGTGGGATCAAGTCCAAGCAAGGCGTGAGCGGAAAGGCAAAGGGAAGTACATGAGAGAAGGTGTGATCGAGGGGAGAAATTTCTACCCTCCGATTAGACCCAAAGCTTGTTCCAAAGGTTTCACTTCGCTTTAAAGTAAAGGATAGGGGGGAGAGAAGCGTACAAGAAAGCCCTACTCCTAACAGCGGAGTTCTACCAATTGCGCAATGGCTTGAACAAATCCGACGAAGAATCCCTTGCTTGATAGGGCTTGAGGTTCGAAATCCAAGATGAAATCTCGATGCATCGGATGTGGAAAGTGGGCTATCAACTAGACGGCCGAGGAAAAGCTAAAGAGAAGGACCACAAGGAGGCACCGAAGGTGATAGGGGATCGACCTCTACCATCGGGCGAGCGAGGAAAGAGAGCCCTTTTTCCCTGCCCTCAATATATATGGCACGCTTTACTAATAGAATAGTCAGTCAAGGCTCTATCCTACTCGTTGCCCAGAGCCTTGACTTGAGCATTGTACAAGTGCTTAAGGCTCCTTCGGGCCATGGCCACAACTATTACCCCCAAAAAGAGGAAAGAGAGAGGACCCCTCACGAGGATGGGATGGCATGACCTTCTTTGGATGGTTCCTCCTTTAAGGAGAGTGCCTAGCAAGGCATATTAAAGGCATCCGTTCTTTCCCGCTGAGACTATTATATGTATATGTAACTTCCGGTTCTCAAGCAGGGATTTGAGCTTTAAGACAGATTTATCTCAGGAATCGTTTTGAAAACACCGCTTAAGAAGACACGATTTACAAAAAACTAAAACAATGAATAGCTGGGATGCCTTATTCAATCAACAACAATAAAAAGAAGGACAGGATGAATAAATCCAATCTTTCTATAAAGTTAAGTTACAACCTAGAATCCAGCTATGAAAGAAGCCAGCTTTACAAGCTAAAAGTGAATAAACATCTCTTATAATTTGGATAACGTGCCTCCACATTCTAATCTAAGAAGGTGGAACAAACTCAACCTTACCTTAAAGAGAAGTGGGCGATGACTGAATGAATATAAAGCAAAGAACCCGCACCCCGTTTAACACCATGCTTCCTCCGAAGCTTTCATCTGAGTAGTTACTACGCCCTACCCTATGGCTGAGTCTTTTGAAGCGGTTTCAGTATCATTTCCATCCGAACCACTGACTTCTTAAGAGAAAGAGGCGAAGATTCCATCTGGAGCCGAATTACTGAACAAGTGTTTTGGAGATCCTTGATTGATGTGCCTGAATCCGGTTGATCAATGATAGCTGCTTGGAGCTTTATCTAAACCTTAATTGAACTGCCCCGCTAATCCCATAATCGAAGGTCCTTTGGGTCTCGACTTCGGGGAACTAACACTGCCTGCAAGTAGCGATATAGTGATAGTGAAGCTGGCAGCGAACTCACCTGGCCTTTACTTGATAGGGCTGTAAAGGGACGAAGTTAGCCAGGAACTGCTACAAAGGGGAATGCCACTAGTTGGACTTTTTGTCAGTCCAACTTAAACTGTCTTGACTGACTATAGCACGTGAAATCCTTTTGTCCAGCGCTCTTGACCTGCGTTCCGCCTTTCGTTCCATGGCATTTACCTCGGGCCTTCTTCCTCAAGGAAGGTGTCTTTACTAAGGGTTCCCTATTTGCCACATTCTGAAGAGTGGTCCAGAGAGACTTTTAAGTGAGTGTCCCGAAATAATCTACTGAGACGCCCATCCACCTTGCAATAAAGTAAACATAACTTTGGAGAGGGAGGAATGAACATGCGAAGGGTATTACTTATAAACTACAGCTTATGTCTGCCCAGTAAAACGAAAGACAGAAGGTAGAGGTCCACGAAGGAACCATAACAAATGTTGGAATGCACGAAAAAGACCCATGTGAACGAACCATGCATGCTAAACCATCTTCGGTGAACCGTACCAACTCGGAGAATGAATTCCTATCCCTGTTCGCCTGTCTCTTTCAAGGCCGAAGAACCCACTGAGGACAAGCCCACAATGGAATTGCCTTCCTCTCGATACCTTTCCCAGGGTAGAGTAAAGGAATTGCTGCTCTTAAAGAGATAAGCAGAGAGAACAACCGCTTCGGATGAAGTCTACATAGTGCTTTGCACCATCACTAATGGTTTAGTTCCTCAACAAACAATAAAGAAATTCTTCTTACTGAAAGAGATTGTTCCCAGGCTGAGTGAGCCTATTCGACCTACCCACCTCATTGAAAGATTTGCCCCACTAGGAGAAGACCCATTCTTTCTATGTTTTTGTTTAGGTGCGGGTTTTTGGCTTACCCTAGCCTAATCTGATCAAATTGTATGTATACGAGGATGTGATCAATTGGTCAGGAGGATCAATAACCGTTTTTTTCTCATGAGATTGGTCATCCGTGAATTCCTTCATTGAGTCACTAGACGGGAGAGAGGAGGGTCATTGAGGGAACAAGGTAGCCGAAGGGAAGGAAACTTTTGGCTGGATGGAATCTGTCTCGTTATTTCGTATATATGAGTCTGTCCTACTGAAGCTCTCCAGTCTGCGTAGTCCGTTTCAATGCTTTTTTACCTTCTTACGAAGCAAGTCACTCTTCCCGCATCAGGGACTTCTTTCTCTTTCGTGGTTTTTTTGTGGTGGTATCGAGGTTCGGTTCATTTGGAAAAGAGGTCAGTCTTAGGGGAGACCATGCGAATGGTTGAATTGAATACACGTTTTATCATTAATCCAATCTAAGCGGATGACACGTTTTAACTTAAGGCGTTGATTCTTATACCAGTCTTTCTTTACTGCTTAACTGAGCTTCTTTTAGAACGGGTAAAGGAAGGAGCTTTCCCTCCTAAGAGCTTTCCACCAAGCTTGTCACTTCTTCACAAAACGGAATTCATAAGCTAAAGAAGGGGATAAGCACATTCACTAAGTTTACCAAAATCCCCCGAGCTTTTCTCCAAAGGCGGGATTGGGGGGATAGATGGAATTTTTTTAAGCATATTTATTTTGAAGCGAGAAGGCTTCTGGGGATCTTCGACTTAGTAAAGGAGCCCGGAAACCACCCTGTGTTTGTTTCGCCTGCTGCCGCAGAAGAGAGGCAAAGGAGCCGATTGGAGGAATGCTTCTTTTTGGTGAAACGCCCGGGTAAACGCATCCCTTTTAGATGGATGTTGTGGATAGAGGAGCTCCAGTTCTTGCATCCTTATTTGTTTGGCGCGCGGGAAGCCGAGAGCTTACCCCCATATTAGGTGGAACGGATTTCTTCAAGCCAGGAAAGGTCCAGCAGACCGGATGCTCTGACCTATCAAGACCAACCAAAATGAGTAGTAACGACTTTCTAAAAAAAAAAGATTTTTTGACATTAATGGAATCATAAGATGTCTGTAGAATTTAGTGCTCTTAAAGAAAAACCGCCAACCTGTATACCAAAGGGATACACAAGTGAAGCGAGCGGTCCTCTTCTCTTTTTGAAAGAGCGAAGGATTCGTGCTTGGATGTCGAGATCAGGGGACTTTATCCAATCCATGCGGCGAAATCGATTTGTGGTGGCCATCAATAAATATATAGATATATGTTTGCTTCGATACAAGAGATCGGCCCCGAAGCAAGCAAGGTATGGTGGGTGCCAGCAACTTTCACTTGTTAGGAGTAGGGGCTGAAAAGAGCTCTTTGTATAGGTTGGGTTTGCTGGGCTTTGATGCTTACCTTATTATTATGAAAAGGGGAAGGTTTGATTGAGAATGGAGCTTTTAAGCCCTTTTGCTGGATTGTTGGTCTGCAGCCCCGCCCTATAGAATGAATCCAATAAGGAGAGGCCTATTGATGACCGAGCCACCCACTCTTTACTCCTTACCTCAACCCCTTCTCACTTAAAGGGCGAAGTCGCTGAAGCGAGTCTAAAGGCCAAAGAGTGATCTTTGAACGTTACTACGCATCCTTATTAATTAATAGGTATAGTGTAAGGTAGGTTTGTTTGGGTATAGCAGGACTTGAACCTGCGACCATTAGGTTAAAAGCCCAATGCTCTACCAACTGAGCTATACACCCAAAATAGATAAATATAGTAGTAAATAAAGATTGGTGCAGAGGGCGGCCCCTCTTCTCCTCATCATATCATATTAAAGGGGTGCAGCTCTGTATGAGGCTCGTACTGCGGAGCAAGCGAAGAATAAGGGCGCGCGTTAGCACTCCTGCAAGAGTACTCAACAAGCGCACCTTTATTAGTAAGGTTGCCTGTTTCCACTCATTGAAGATTCTATCTACAAAAGAAGGTCAACGGAGGATACTCAAGTTGCTCTCACTGACACCATCTACGAGAAGGTGAGGTCGTCTTTCTTTCCGGCCGCTATACGGTTCGCCTTAAAGCCTTAAAGACGGAGAAAGGGAGGAGCAGTTATCTATGTAATTACGGTCTTTGTTGGCCGTTGTTCCGGTCGAGCACTCTCTTTTCTTTGCTTTGTCCAATAGAGTCTTACCAAACAAGACTGACTTCTGACCAACCCGCGAGGGGTTGTGAAGTTGGACCAGGTACGAAGAATGAATCTATATCTGTGTACGGTACGGAAGTTGCTGGCCGGCGGCCGCTCAACTGTTCGAGCGCAGTGGTGGTTGGTTCCGATTCGACAAGGGTAGAATGCCTGGTCGAAGGTCCAGTACAGTAGGTAGCAGGCGTGTTCGTTTTGGCTCCCGAGCGAGAACGAGAAATAGGCGCTGCACCATTCTTGCTGCTATGTACGCGAACCTTGACTTGAGAGATTCATCCAATGGAACCCACACTCAAAGGAGGACCACAAGCTCGGGGCTCGACGAAACAGAAAATATAAGCATTAAGAAACTGATTGGGGTTAGCAGTAAAAGAAAGAGCCCGGCATTCATTCATATTCATAGCTTAGTCTACTAAAATGAAAGAGGGACCAGCCTCATCGTGGTAATTATCGGACATCTCTGATCGTTCACCTCTAATGTGACACGTTCCCTCCCAGTTATATGATCAACGGGATCAGTCGGCTAGAGAGCGGGGCTATTCTTCTTCCGGGGAGGCAAAGTCGTCCCCTCTACTGATCGAACCCTCAGTTCGGGGGTCTTCGTCAACATGTTATGAGGCTCCAGTCTTCGGCGGGTCGCCATTACTTGACTTAGAAAGGCGAACATCTAGGCAAGGGAAAGCGCAGTGCGCCTGGTGCAAATGGCTTTCTTTTTTTCATGATATACCAATCAGAATGGAGGGCCCTACCTACGTACATGATTGATAGAAGAACTACGTAGGGGGTCGGTCAACTTGATGCGGGAGAGGCATGAGTGCAGTTCGATCTTGTGGTGTATTCGTTTGTAGTGAGTAGGGCCTCTTTCTCGTTGATCAGTTCGCCTCCGCTCTATTGAAAGGTGGAATGGAGACCTTTCAATAGAGCTGTCAACGAACGCGTCTCGGGCCGGATTGACTAACCTAACCCTTAAGGGGGCCTTGCCATAGTTGGGTGCTCTGCTTTAGTGTGATTGACGAAGGCTAGGCTAGTAATACCCAAAAGAAATGAAAAGAGATCGGGGTCGATAGTTGGCAAGGAACTTGATCGCCCCAAAACAAAAAAGGGGCAGCTGCGGTCGAACTCTAATTCTGGAAATCAAATAAGTCGGGGCCTTTTTACCTTACCAAGTCTACCGGATAGAAATTTGCGGATCAGGATAGATACGGGAAAGGCTTTCTCCCTAAGTTGAATCGGTGGAATGCCCTGCTTCCGGCTAAGTATACAGAGTTGGGTCTACCGCTCGTTCAACCATTACCTCTATTCTATTCCGATCTTTCTTTTCTCCTTTGCTTCCTTGTCTCGTCTATCCTTCTCTGCCTTCAGCCTGTCTTTGAGCTCTATCCCGTCCTTCCTTTGGCTTGCCCTGAGGATTGACTCTCCAAAGTTGATTTGATCACTGCGAGTTCGGTTCAAGTCTTCATCGATCGGGTGGATCTTTGAGGGGGGTGGAATAAAATAAAATGAGGAAGTGTCCCTTAGAGAAAGAGAGTCCGCTCTCTCATTGTCTGATTGCATCGTAGAGCGTCTGCACCAATTGCTTGGTTGCAGTAGCTGCCCCCTCTCTCCTTCTTTCATATGATAAATTAGAAAGATTTAAAATATAGTAAAGAGCGACTTCAATCTTTATTCGCTAAAAAAGAGAAGCTGGGTTCCGAGAATAGTAGTTTCATCTGGATTGGGTTTGTGTTAAGTGTACCTATGCTTCTTTCGATCTGCTTTCTAGTTATGAATAAGACTCGTCTTCAAGTTCAAGTTAATATCATAGATAAAGATCAGAAGTGAAGAAAGACAGAACGAATCTCTTATCGCCATCTTTCTCTTTCTAGCAGTGCTCTCCACTATTCTCTTTTTTTAAGAAACTTTGCAATCATAGCCACTTCTACATTAAACTGTGCTGCAACCCTAATCCTAAGAAGACGGGGTAGGACTGGAGTCTGAGGGATCTCTTTCGAATGTGGTGTGCCCTTGGCCGGGGGGGGCAAAAAGACCAAAATGATTATCGAAAGTGGTAGCTCTACGAAGGTTCCATCTACAGAGCAGGTGGAGAAGGTCGGCGGGCCTCATCCAAGTCCCTATCGGAGGTTCCATAAGGTACATTCACTTTGTTGGGAGGTGTAGACGCTTAAGCTGGGAACGGCAGTAAGGTCCCTAGATTTTTCACTTCTTGCTTGTAAGGCTGTGGCAATAGGAGGTTGGAGCGATGCATGATGGCCGGGAAGTAGCGCTTTAGAGAATCCGGATTACACCCTTTTTTATATCCCTGTCACAGAGTTGAATGGCAAAAAAAAGCAGATCTTGGCTTAGGGCTTAGACTGACTTCCTTGACTGATAGCTTGAAGCTAGAGGGCAACTATGAATTCGTTGAAAAATAGGCTTATGGGTCCGCTGCACACTTACTCTAAATATCTTTACTCCCCTGGTGCACACTGATTTAAGATAAGAGAGCGGGTACCCCTTAGGAGATGACTTAGAGCCACAGCGGAATTCCAAACCTTTCCTCAGCTCATAGAACTTCACTGGCTTGACAGGTTAGAATAAGACTGATTGATTCGTCTTCTTCGGGCAAGTACCAAGACAGAGATGATATTTACCGTTGATTCTACGCACAGTTTCATTCCTTCTATTCCCCCTCTTCTTCATCTCTCTTAGTCATTATCTGTGTAACTTTTTCGAAAAAGGACGGACTTTGCCCTCAAAACCGGATCTGTGTAGAGCAGGAAAGAGGAGATCGGAGTATCCATCCTAACCTCATATAAGGTCTTTGATAAAAATCACCTGGCTCGTATTCCTGTCTTGCCTTCCTCACAGGTATTCCCATATCGGGTGAGGAGACTAAGACGAAGTAGGTATAGCTCAACTTTATTGCCTCTTCTCTTATCCCTCTCTGGTGCTCAACTGCTTATTCTAATTCGTTTTTCTTGTTAAGTAAGTTAAAAAGTAGTGCTAACATCTATTTGAACCCTTAGGTTAGGCAATTTAAGAATTCTGGCCGCCGCCAAGGCGTCCCGATCTTCCTTGAAGGAATAGAGTAAAGGGACGACCGATTAAACAACTCTTTAAAAGTCACATATCTTCTTTCATTTTCGGGTAGCAAGGAGCTCAACGAAAGGATAAAACCAGGTTGTTGAAGACTGCCTTATCCTTTTTCATAAGCGAATAAGACCTTTAATAATCCCCGATCGTAGAATAGAAATTCTTTTCTTCGTCACCTCTTGCAGCATTCTTCTGAAAAGTCTCTGTTAGAAGCTAGCCTACTATACTAAAGGGGGTCGGGCAGCGACCAGGCCCACTCCACTTCTTAGTCAATGGACTGCTACAATATAAGATAAGGTATGGTGACTTCGAAAAAAGATCTATTTTTTATAGTACAACCTCTTCTTTATTATACTATTCGTATAGTTAGTTTAGTCAAGCTTTCCTATCCTATTAAGGGAAGGGGAAAGGTAGTTTACTTACTTAGTGCTTGCGCTAAGGAGAAAAGTCTTTCAATTCAATCTTTTTATTTGCTTCCTTTATTAGGCTAAGAAGCAGATGAAGAAGTAACAATAGCGCGAATATATAAAGATAAAGAGGGTGGTGCTTCTTTCGATTTCGAATGACATCGCTCGTACAAGTCAAGGTCAAGCTTCGCAGCTCTCTTGCATTTTCAGTCTGGTCCCTTAAAATTTCACATAAATGCACGAGATCCCCCGCCGGTTCCCCAAAAATATCCTTTGCAGGCTATATGTCCAATTATCTGGCAAGGGAAAATGATGATCAGTCATTAATTTCTCGATGCTTTTAGAAATAGCATATTTAATTGGACGCAAAATGAGAAAGCGTTACTGGCAGGTTTCCTGGTTGACCAACATTCATACTCACAGGATCCACAAATTTATTAACATCCGGATTCAGAAAAAGAGGATTCATCAAATTATCCAGATGGAAATGTTCCTCCTGTTGAGAAATACCAGCTGATAAACCTCGAATTGTATCCAGAAGAATGAGCTTATTGTCCATAGCACTTTTAGCCTCGGTTGTATGTAAACCCCCCTTCACCCCCACTAACGAGAGAAAGAGTACGTAAGGCGCCAGGCTACTCGCTACTTCATGAGAGGAGGAGAACTCTTTAAAAAGACTGTCCGTGGACAAGCAATGAAATCTATTGACAAAGCCGAAGTAGAAGTTCTTCTTTTTATAATTTCATGATGGAGTATGCGGGGATCATGTTAATAGCAAATGCTTAGCAATAAGATTAAGAAAGAAGGTACTGGCCAACCCCAACCATGGAAGAAGATTGCTAGAATCATGTGAAGAAGTCTGTAAAATATCTTCTTAATGCACCCTTCTTTGCATCCGCTTTCAGCTCATTGGCCCTTTTCAATGTGCGCGGGTGATCTAATAAGATGTATTATATTTGCAAGAAAAATAGGATAAATATAGGAAAGAACATCATCTTTCGTCTCCTTACTACCCTAAGCTAATGGTAAAGCAGAGGCCACCAATAAAACCTTGATAGGCATCTCAAAGAAAACCCTTGAAGCAAGGAAAAGAATTAGACTTCCCCGAAGCGAGGTATGAAGCAGCATTAGCTGCGGAATCCAATCCACATCTGAACCCCCCGGGGAGAGGAATCCGCATTAGCAACTTCAACTAGAGAATCCGAATCTCCGTTCGCCGAATCTGAATCCGCAGTCCCATCCGACGAAGAGAATACACGCAGTCCATACTAATACCCTTTTTCGCAGCAAAGTCATAGTGCAGTCTATGCAAGCAAGACGTGACTTCTCTGAAGAAATAGATTATTTTATTTAAATAAAATAAGGAGATATCCATATCAGATTCACTTTGAAAAGTTAGTGATCAACCGTGAGGAGTGGACGAAGACGAAGAACTTCTATTCTCTTTCCCATTCAAAAAGACTTTTCGATCCTAAGAAAAGGGATTCTCGGACAGTCGACCTTGCGCCCCAAACCCTTGACCTCAAAGCGTCCGGAGCCTGCTTGTCTCTACAAGCGGTGGACATGCAACTCCGGGAAGAAATTGAGACTTTTACTTACTTTGGACGGTAGCGAGCGGGAGCCCCTAGGCAGCTTAACTAGAATGCCCCTGGTAAAGTAAAGCCGGTATGTGTATCAGTCCAACCATACCCGAGTCTCCTTTCTAGGAGGAGAAGTAATCTGCCTTTTCATCCTTCCTCATTATCATTCTACGATGGAAGGACGGGATGATCCGAGGATAACCCGACCTATTGAGGGAGACGGGGACTGGGAGTAGGGAGTGCGGGGTTTTGTCACCACCATATGCTCTCTGCAGGCTACTCGAACACTGATAAAGCGCAGTGAAGAACAGACCCTACTTCCTCACCAATCGTACCGTTGTTCTGGCGAACAGGTACGCTCCTAAACACAGCTTTCCTTCTTCTTTCGGAAAGAGGAAGAGGCCTTGGTCGATAGAATGACCTATCTCTTTCTGATTCCACCCTTCGTGGCACTCAGAGATGAATCTGCCTTTTGCTTTTGAGATAGCCATTCAAGAAGAAAGACAGCGGGAGATTGGGGGGAAGGAAAGAAATTTCTTTCCCTGGCGTATCGTATGCCTTTATCTTATACTAATAGCTCTTATTCCGACAAAGGCAAAGCCCTCTTTTTTCAGTCAACTCTGTCCCCTCTTTAAGGCAAGGCAGATCTTTGGACAAAGACTAAAAGAAGATTGGGAGCCGTTGGCATTCCCCTATTTGAGACATTAGGCCTTTTCGTGCAACCTCTTCTAGCAGCATATATTTTCCCTAAGAGCAAGAGGGGATTCGAGTAAAAAAGGGGCGTAGCGGTAAGACAGAATAGCCTATTTTATTCCTCATTCCTACTCCTAGCTACTAGTAGGTCGCTCACTCTCTTTAGAGTAAATGGTTGACTCTAACACTCGAAATAAAAGAAGAGGAGAGATTAAAAAGTAACCATCGAAGCGAGACCAGAGTCTCCAGGTCACAGTCAACGGTCGAGATACAGAAACAGAGCAACCCACTATCGAACCTATAGACAGGACAGTTGAGGCGAAAGGGTCTTGGTTTGAAGCCAATAGTGACAAGGAGAATTCCCGAGAAAGCGCTCCAATGGCATTCCTCCAATGTGAAGTTTTTGGTAAATACGTAAAGGATTTAATTAAAAACCTCGATCTCATGCCAATCTTCTCGGTAAAGAATAACTTTGTCGCAGGATCTTAAGAGAGCCTAGTTCCACAAGAGCGTTATCACGAGCCTTTACTTGATGAAAGGCGCCCTGTAAGATGCGCTATATCGACAAGGCGAGGAGAAAGCAGCCTAATGGGAATAGCTCCAAACCAAAGCAGCCCTCCGCATATAGAAATGGTTGACAGGCAGACCTATTCATGATATCGAATAGGAATTATAAGACAGATATGCCATGCTAGGATGAGCTAGGCACAGCATAAGCCACCTCCCAAGCGGCTTCCCTCCAGTGCCTTTGACTATTGCTACGGTCATCAACCGCAGCATTGAATTGAGACTTTCCACCTTGCTTTGGACTTGAATGGATCTACTTCTCCTCTGCCAGATCGATCTTCATTAAGAGGGTCAACCCAAGCTATTGCTCTACCTCCTCTCCTTATGTTATGGTGGATTTTGAATCCCTAGTAGTAGACCAAGAGCTCCTGTTGGGAAATTCGGTTCTTGGTCTGATACATAGGGCAATCCACTCGAGTATGCGACTGCCTAAAGATGATAGACCTGCATGCGATTGATAGAAGGCTTCGACCCCCGGCACGCATCTCTTTTCTTCCCACGCATCATATAAGTAAGCCATATCTAAGGAGCTCTAAAGTAAACCCAAGCTAAGTAAACTTAGCTTAGCTCGAATTTGATTTCTTACTCCAGAAAAGACAGACTAATCTTAAATAATGCGCACACGTGAAAAAGGCTTACCCCGCAGGCTGACTCTTCCAACCCAACTCTATCGAAGGAGAAAAAAAGCTGGGACTACGACTTGCTTAGTGCAGGGCTGCTTGTCGTGATTGGTTGGACACTCTCTTCGTCTAAGGTCTTAGCTTGGTCACTCTATTAAGCTTTCCCAGCAAGTCTATTGAATGGGGTACGAAAGATTGCTATTCAAAGCATCGTTAAGAGTTCTGTCTTCTAGGGATAAGATGACTCTTATCTTTCCTTCTATGGAGCCGGATGTGAGCTTCTAGCCTACTGATCTTACTCAAAAAGAGTAAATGGGAGCGGACACATCCATAGCAGCAGACGCAGAGGAAGAAATCCTTGCTCTTCGGGCTAAGATGCTGACTTTGCCGTGGAAAGAGTAATGAGAGGAAAGCCTTGACCTTCCCTTGTTCTACCCTTCGAACTCGGAGATGGAAGGGTGATTGAAGAAGATCACTCTATGCAGCGACAGAGGCAAGATCTCTATATGTTGATAGATACCCGAGAGACCGAGTCCTTGGGGGAGAGAGAAAGCAATCGGCAGGGAGGCATTACTCCCACACGGAAAACGTGCAACCAACCTTTCCTTCCCGCTTCTTCCTTGAGAAGAGAAGGTAGGGGCTCTGTTTCCGCATCCGTTCCATGTCTGTATTCATCGTTAAGATCTCCCGGTAGAATCGACTGGTAACTGAATCATTCCAATAGTTCCGAACAAGTCCTGCATGGGCTCTTTGTCGAATGAGTTTGCATTCCTCAATCCAATCTTTCCATTTCCGACATCTAGAATAACTCGCTGGAGCACCCCTCCATTCACCTTTCGTTCCCATATGCATCGGCTTTTTCTAAATCGACATATCATATCTAGGTTCTCCCAACCCAACAGGTTCCCTTTCTTTCGAAATGGCATTGCGAATCAAAGGCTTGACAGGAGAGCTTCTCTTAGCCCTATAGTCTTTCTCTTTCCCAAATTTTTCCAAATGATTCAAGACCTGAACTGAAAGAGACTCTACAAACAAAGCTTTCCGACTCGGCCTTGATTTATTTGATAAGCTTGTATCCTTTGGATTATTGGGACCTAACGAGCCAGGACAGCCTATACCGAAGGAGAAAAATGCATACCCTGCCGATTTCTAGGGCTTGCTTTGCTCGGATGTTATTGCCTTTGCCCCCACGCCAGCTTGCTCTCTCATCCCTCCCACCTTTGCCTATACCTAGGATTCCCATTTGGTTCGGCTGTAGTTTCATAGATCTACATGGGAATCTTCGTCAGATCGATCATGCAGTTACGGCCAATCAAGCAGAGATCGATTGGCCTACCAGAGAGCTGACATTAGAAGACTGACACCCACAGCACCAACAAAGCTGGACGACATACGATCAAAAGTGAAGGATGATGTGATCCAAGTCAACCTAGAGGCAAAGCAGTTCCTTGAGTTTGTCCATCGAGTCAGTAGCACGCTTGCAAAGGGTGTCAAGGCGGTCGAAGAAGGCCACAAGTGGAAGCAACCGATGCTTTGGTCATTCAGTTGACTCCGCCAGTCCGTGCTTGCTGTCATGCTGGCAAAGGCAGGGCTTTCGGCCTTACCTACTATTGGATTTGAACCAATGACTCTCGCCGTATGAAAGCGATACTCTAACCGCTGAGTCAAGTAGGTCAAGCTGAGTCAAGTCAGAGAAAATAGACCCCTATAAGAAAGAGAAAGCGTTATCACTATACGAAATATCGGCCTATTCACTCAGCTAGGGAATAAGACTCACCTAATTTCCCTATTCACTGAACCCAAGACTAAGGGCAAAGAGAACTTCCTTTGCTCCCTTCCTTCAACTTATAGGATGGAACCCGGACTCCTAACTAAACCCTCTACCGATTGATTGTCTCGATTTCACTGCCTTGGTTGGCCACCATGCCTACTTCTCTCCAATGCCTCCTTCTTAAAGCCCTTCGTACTGCAATCCAATCAATCGATCGATCAAGAGGCTAATCTCTTTTGTTTGGGCCGGTAGCTAAGCTAAAAGAAAGTCCTCGCCTTCTCTTGAACAAGGGAAGGGCAGCATAGCATTAGCTTCAATTGAACAAGCTCAACCTTGAAAAAGAAAGGTGGTAGGCCGAAGAACCGTTGAACGCTTCAACTTGGCCACTGAAGAAGGCGAAGGCTGGGCAAGAGACTAGGCCAACTTAAAGCTTACTGCCATGCCATGGTTTAAGCTTTAGGCTCCATAGACGGAACTTTTTTTTTAGGTATTAGGGAGGGGAGGACACCACTCAGCACCTAAGGTGGGGTTCAATGCCTAACAAAAACGGCAAAAAGAAAAAAAAGATGTATGGCTGAGAAAGAACGCATGCATGGGGATTATGTCTTTCGGAGGTTCGATAATCTATGATAGGACATCTAAGGCTAAGGAAGAATTAAAGGAAGTCCATTACTGAGAGAAGTGGTGATCTCGTCTTGCTTGCTGGGAGAGAGAAAGCTTCCGGACCACCTTTTCCAGCCAGATAGCGAGCGATCACTCAGCAATGAACACTAACTGAAAGCGGCCGGGAAAGAGTAGCCATCCCTTACGGGAATCGAACCCGTGTCTTCGACATGAAAAGACGATGTCCTAACCACTGGACGAAAGGGACCAAAAAGCCATTCTTCATATACCTCAGCTCCGAGAATAGAAGTGGTTCGTTTTGTTTCTATACGCAATTCAAGATTTCGTTTGTGTTCTGGCGATTTCTGATGTGAATTCGGCGGGTCGTCCCCCCTTCCTACGGGTTCCCCCACCAGAGCCCGCTTACGGCACGCATGACGCATGGTTACAACCTTTGCCTTAGCGTACAGCGAGTTATATAGAAAGCCTCGAACTCACTCGATCGATGGTTCATGGTTCTACGTAATTAGTAGGAGCACTCCAATCTAAGGTTTTTAGGGTTGTGAACTCAAGAGTACCGGTACGAGTTCTTTGAGTAAGGAACTGGTGGCTTTTACTTATGTCAATGAGTGAGAACAGTAGTAGTAGATTGAGTTAAAGAGTTTGATCTTCCCCCCAAAAAAGGGATATAGAGGGGTTAGGGTCCTTTCTTTTGTTGTTGCACTGAACTAAGTAAGTGTCCTCTTCTCAGAGAGGAGGAGTTGCCTAAAGGATTAGTCCCTCGAGTCTAGTTAACTCGACAGCTTAACACGAATAACGCGCGAGCTTTCCTCGACTATAGCGCGAGTAGAGTCTAGCTCGACAAGAGGAACTGCTTAACTTGACAATAGCTCGACTAGGTCGCTTCGCTTCCAAAAAGAAAAAAACCTCCTTTATTGTATTATATTAAGAGTGTCTTTTTTTGTTAGTTGTACTTGATTGAGTACGGGTAGTAGTAGTGGAGTTGAAGAGGTCGCTATCTCTCGACTATGACTATGAAATTCCGATGATTTCCCCCATTTCAGAGCCCGGGGGAAACTGCTGACCAAAATCCCTCATGCATCTCTCTGGATCGGGTTGAATAACTCATAGGTGAAGAAAGGGTTATAAAACTTGAATATCCTAGGCAAGGGCTGTGTCGGCTTACATGAGAACAGCAGATTCTCCTATTCGAGCATTCCCAAGTGATTGGGGGAATCAGTCAGCAATAGTAGGGGCATCCAAAGGAGAGAGTAGGGAACATCTCGCATCTCAAGAATCGATAGATGGAGTTTTATTTTAAGTGGGGCCCCCTCTTTTGGTTAAGAGGCATCACTACCTTATTTGCAGGTTCGAATGAGCTAGCTTTATCTGCTTTCTGAGGTGTGAAAAGCCCTTCTCAAATCTCTCATCTCCTGGTCCTAGCAAGCATCGCATCGGAACCAGGTTCCGGTGGAGGAGAAGCTGCTCTTAGTTAGAGTAGGCTCCTACCCATCAATTGTTATGGCAGTCCAGTCAAGGTTGAGCAGTATCTTTAACTGGGGCTATCAGAGGTTCCCTTACTTACTCAAGTTCTACAAGGTGTAATGTTCGGAGATCCGGGAATGAAAGACTGATTTCTAAGGATTTGGAGCCTCACCTCTTCCGTAAAGGCGGGTAGCATAGGTGTCCGTGGATTCTTCGGCTAGGCGTCCGTCCACTCTATCCGCATCAGCTTCATTTTCCTTCTTTGATCGAACGGCTACATCACATCTGAAAGATGAGAAGTCGAAAGCGCTAACAGGGGAAGGGATGGGCATTATAAATCAATAAGCATTCACTAGAACTACAGCTCCTTTTTCTAGAGCTAGAGCGCCAACTGATATACCAGAAAAGATTTCATCATAAGATATCCTATCACTTCCAGATATGCTATTAGATAGGCCCAGAGAGAGATCTATGCGCTCAGATCTGAGTACTGCAATTGGTTCGGCTGAATGGATAGAATGAGGCTGGTACGACATCGAAAGCTACTCCACCTCGATTAAGAAAACTAAAACTCCTAATGTCTGAAGGAGAACTTCCAATGGTTGGAAAAGACTCTACTCTAATAAGGAACTCACTGGAGCACTCGCTTGAATGTAACGTGTCCTTAAAAACTACAAAAAAATCCACTCCGGTTGTAAGAGATTCAGGGGTTGACTTGGGAGATATGCAGGCCTCGCATTGGAAGCAAGTTATAGAACTTGATCGCAGGTATAAACACTGGAAGGCTCTGTCCCTTGCGGCTAGGAAGAATTCAGATAGAGGCAGGGAATAAAGCCGGAGAAACTCCAACTACTGCTTTTTGACCGGTGCTACGGCTGCAGCTGGTATATTCGTTTGTCAGTTCGTACCGGGCCTTGTCTCGATCAGTTTATTCCCTGGTCATTTCGTAGGCACACATCTCATCTCAGGTCTCCCTCCATTCCATATAGGGATAGCCCATACATCTTTCTCATTATGCACATGGTGAATCTATGCCGCAAGACTGAAGGAACGGCTGTAGGTAGCTACAGGTTCTTTTTTTTGAAGGTTCCCACGAACAGAAGAAAAAAAAAGGCCCTTATCTTATACGAACTGGTATAGGCCAGGCCAAACAACAAGAGGAAAAGGTCCATTTCAGTCATAGACCGGGCGTGGGCTCGCACGCTTTTAGCCCAGTCGATAAGCTTGAGGAGGGTATAGGAAATAAATAACCTAGCTGTGGATGGGTCCCCGCGCTAAGACTTTGCACTTGGCAAGCTGCTACTGTGATCATCTCTGCTCTTCGCATATCCGCTTTGAACCGGAAGAAGAGTTTTCTTTTCTATTTGAATAAAATAAAGAGAGTATCGCAATTGTTGAATCAATTAAGACTGCGTGCGCTCCTGCTTTAAGAAAAGAAGAAAGGGCTTCCCTACTATAGAAGATTCAGTCTAGAATGCCACGCGAACTAGAGAATAGTTAGCCCCTAGAATAGTTATAGCCTAGGGTCAGCCTCTAGTAGAGTCAGCGTATATGTAATAACCGATCTGGAATTCCGTTAAGGCTTCCCTTATAACTAGAACAGTCAGTTTAGGGAAGAGTTTTGTAGAATAAAATAAGTTTCAAGAAGGGCGCGGTTAAAGGCTGAAATCCCCGCTCTAAAGAGATTAGGCAGAAGAGTAAGCAGAAGATTCAATTCACCCCAGAGAATAGCCTAGAGAATAAGTTCCCGCTTTGGTTGAATTCAATCAAAAGTACCACTTTCAATTGAATCAGGAGTCCCTTATTCTATAAATTTACTAAGAGAAGATAGAAAAGATTGGTTTCCTTGGCTAGAATAGCTAATTAGCTTCCATCCCTTGTGGCGAACTAGACTAAGAATTGCGTTGCGTATATGAATGAATTTTTCTTTTTTCTTCTTGTGTGATACAAGAAAGACCTCGAGACTGACAAGATGGGTCCTTTAGGTAAAAGAGTCATCGTCAGTCTTTTTCTAGTGCGTTCCACTTCTCTTCTTTCTTTTTGTTTCCGGGTGACTGGATCGTCCCGGCTCGGCATGCTTGCTTTCACTCTATCGACAGCTTTTTTGGTGTCAAGACCTGTAGCAGCAGCAGCGTCAGTGAAGGCTCGTTCCTTAATATATGTGGAGCGGTTCCCCCTCTTGAGGGGCCTTTTAGGAGGATTCGGTCAGCAGAGTGACCTTCCACTCAGCCATGTATAAACACGGCTTTGTATACTCTTCATTTTGCTATTGACTTATGTATGGGGGCTCCTCGTGGAGAGCTTTTCGGTTAATAATAATCGAATAAGACTAAATACCTTCACGCTCTTTAGTTCATCTCGGTAGAACAAGGAAAAAAAAAGCCAGTAGTGGATTCGAGTCCCACAAGAGCGAAGGATGATGACTGATTCAATTGCCCTCTCTACTCAATTGATTGAATATAGTTGCGTAAAGCAGCATAAGCGCTAACCTGATCTAAGGAAAGAGGGGGAACGTGAAAGCAAGGCTATTCCGGGGCGTCAAGCGTCTGTAGGCTTATCAGCCATGAAGTAAGCATAAGCGGGAATAGGCTAAAAGGACGGTTAGAAGGCATCTAGAGGACCCGTTTTCGGCTGGTCATAACAAGAACTTGTAGGTAGGTCTTTTATAGGGGGATGAGACTCCTGGTTCAACCAATCAATCTCAGAAGTGCAGGTGCAGGAGAGGGGGTTACTACTCGACTAATAAGTGTTGGAGCGAAGGCTGCTCGACTAGACTAATTGGTTGGAGGGGGACACTGCTACCTTTAGGGTAGGGAGACATAGCTACTTTTTGAATACATTCTCGAAGTGACAAGGAATGGTATCGACAGAGTGGAAGAGCCTGTGCTCAATAAACCACTCACCCACGCTAGGGCTAAGACTGAAAGTAGCTCTTCTGATTCATCCTGTCTTTCAAGGAGAGGAGTTTAAGGAGCTAGTATAGGTTCGAAGAGTTGCTGCGAGTAACTTAACTTCATCAAGCCAGGAAAGAAGCTCGACAAAGACGGAGGCGGAGAGGAAAGCTTCTGAGAATATAGGTTTTGAGGTGGCATCAATACCAGAGAAGAGAGTGGGAATCCCCTCTTATGTCATTTCCCTCCTTCCGAGAAAAAGTCTCTTTTAGGTCTTTTATAGGGCAGGGCCTGCCTGTTTTAGTTTAGGCTGCTAAAGACTGACTTGCCGTAGCTAAAGGCTTAACCCATTGTTGATTCTTCAACCCCGACCTCAAGAGAATCCGGGGAAAGCTCCATATCAAAAGAAGCTTGACCGGCTTTGGGATATCTTATTAGTTTGGGGCTAAGGACTGTAGCTATCGGAGTTTCACTCTTCTCTTCACCGGAATTGGAATCAACGAACAAAGATCCAATCTTCCTAAGTAGGAAGGCCTACTTTATTGAATGGAATACCGGGGGGAAAGGAACTCGACTTAGAGGAAAGAGAGAATTTTGACTTCGGAAAGCAGGCGCATAGAGGCGAGTCAAGGG
>JAIVEN010000043.1:327500-377500 GCA_026686845.1 Adenanthera pavonina
AGAATTCACCCTACCTGTCGATTAAAAAATAGGATTTGAGAGGAGTGAGGCTGCTTGACCGAATAGGGCAAGGAGTGACAGCTAGCGGATCAGAAAGATTTTTATGGAATGTCCTACTCCTGCCCGAGCTTTCCGATCAACCAATCCCCTCTTATTTTAGGGACATCTCTTTGTTAGGTAGGGCCAGGGATCACTAATTAGTCGAATGAGCCCATCCCATCCCTCTGGCCTATCATTTATTGGTCGATCCGGCTGGCGGCTCCTGCATCTCCTGCGTCTCCATGGGGCCCCGTCATACAAGTTTGTTGCTAGGAGTCCCTCTAGTCGAATCAATAATCTATAGAAGTCCCAATAGAAGTTTACTGACCTGGCTCTTCCATCGACGATCTACTGTTCCCTCTTAGTTGCGGATGCCCATGCTTTGATTCGAAAGCCCTAGCCAGTGATGAATCCCCAGTAAGGTCGGAGTATTTCATTCCTCCTCCCTTCAGTCCAGTTTGAACCCGTCCCAGCAACGAACACCTTACTACTGCAAGGTGAGGCTCTGCCCTTCCCCTAGAATCCACTCCGGGTCGGAGGAGCAGCTAGTCCAACTTCTTGAGCAGCCGAGATATTGAACAACGAACATTTGAGCAAGCTACCTTGCCTCACCCTGAGATGAGAGGGAAGGTCGATTTGACTCGAATCCTGGACCTGATCTTTAATCCTACACCGGTTAATGATGCGATGGGAGACGTTTTTTTTTTCATTTTTTTCATCAATGCTGGCCCAGTCGAGGCTCGTCCATGCCCAATCCCAATGGACAAACCTCTGCCCCTAGCTCTCCACCCTCCCCAGTCCCTGAAAGCCCTCCTATCCTTGGCCTAGCCCTCTATCTCAACTCGAGTCTTAAGTTCAGCGGCTTTCATCGTTGACGAACACCTGCGCTAATAAGACAAAGAAGTGGGGAGTCTATGCCTTTTCATAAAACGAAAAGCTTTCAGTCCTTGTCAGTAACAACGAATTCGTGGAATGAGGGATCAAGAAACGGATAGGGAGGGGAATGGCCTTTCCATTATTGGCGGACCTTCCCTTGAATGGAACCGGTCACGGAGCTCTCAATTGAGTTGTTTAGGTTCTGGAATTCCATCTCTAGTTGGGTTCGAAGGTTAAAAAATGTGGTGCGGGTTCATCTCTCTCGACCAGTTCGGGTTCAAGGGAAGGGCTATCGAGGGGACCCAGACTTTAGATCTCTTTCTTCTCTATGGCGGGAGGTTTATTTCGTATCAAGAGTGTGTTGGGGAGGCCAGGGAAAGACGGATTGGATCGAGAGGCGATGCCTACTCGTTACCACTAAACGACGAAGCCAAGAGCGGAAGGAGGGACTTGAACCCTCAACCTCAGCCTTGGCAAGGCTATGCTCTACCATTAAGCTATTTCCGCCAGCTACGGTAGTGGCGAAGCACTACTGAGCAATTAACGTATCACTTGAAACGGACGACTTCTGTTTTTCCGCCGGACCACACTCCTCCGATCGAGCTACGAGCACGAGTAGGTAGGCGGCTAGGGGGGAGGGGCGGCTGGGCTGCCTTTTCAATCAATCTCTGGCCGCTCAGTGCCGCTATTGGTGCGAGTTGTAAGGAGTCTTGGTCTCGAGTCGAGCTGGGGCGTCATTTCATTCTCGTAACGGGAGTGAGTGCACCGCAAGATCAGACAAGTCACTCCCTCGCCTCGCAGCGGTGGCATCTGTCTTTTAAGTTCAGTCATTTCCTAAGACGGCTCCTCTTATTATACGATAATCCAAGCGGATCTGGGAGCTGAAACATGAGTGTTTGTCTCTTTTTCAACAGGAATGCATCAACAAAACTGCCCTTCCATATAGATCGTCGTGGCATGAACTTTGTCAAAAAATGAATTTATAGCTAACTCCTCTTCCTATTGATCTTGATTAGTTCCAGCTTGTTGAGAGTTCTCTTTTCTTTCTATTCTAGACCGGACCCTTAGACCGTCTCCTGAAAGACCTGCTTATCCCGCATGTGCTTTCGGAGCCCCCACTCATTCAATCACTTGCTTGTGATTGCATTCCCCGAAAAAGGGAGAGACGAGGGAATCGTCCGCTCCCGTTCATGTGACGAATCGAACATCGTTAGGTCCCGAATTCTGCGAACCACCGGACCTAGACCAAGATCTCCATTACGTCGTACGATATATTGATCCGAAGAACTTACTTTCAGTTGTAAGTCATCCATTCTGCTCCTATCTAAAGTTATGCTAGGCTGCTTCACGCGGGTGCGCTTCGCTCGGCCACATGATGAACATGTTTTAAGCTAACTGCATGTCGAGCGCTTAAGCGGAGCTTGTGGTCACTCGTTCCTCGCTTGTTCCAATCCTAGTAAAGAGCTTCAGATCCGATTCTACACTACATACGATATTCCATTCCGGCCCTCACTAGCTCTTCGCTTGGTTGTACAAAGAGCATGCCCGAGGGGGCTACTACGCTCACCGCGCACTTGCATCACCACCTGAGCTTCGCTACCGCTTCGCCCAGCTCCTACGCCTACCACGAATCTGGAATCATCACGTGGCTGCTAAAGCAAGCTAAGCTTCACACGGCCCTGAGGAAGCCAAAAGACCCTCTCACGGCCGAAGGCTCCGCAACACGTTGGAGAACTTTTAGATCCCGCCCTAAAACGCCCATTTTCCTAGAGTTCCGAAGTGATCCTCATTCTCACCGCAGCCTTCTTAAGTTAAGCCGAAAGAAAGCCGGAAAAAACCTTTCTTAGAAGTCGTTTTCACCTGATCGATCGTATGTCTTAGCCAGAAACCAAGACTTTCCTACTGCCTTCTCCTAGCCGGAAAGTCACTCTAAAAGCACAGGTTCCAGTTAACAAGGTATGAAATCACTTGCTTGCAAGGAAATAGGCAAGGCAAGCTCAACAAACAATCAAGTCAGCCAGGTCGGATTTCGGGTTCGCCTTCCCCTTTTGCCTTCTTCTTATGATGTAGTTGTAGAGGAACCAGCCAGCCACTACACTAGAGATTTGAACAAAAATGGACTTTACCTGGAATTTCTTTACAAGAGTTCTTTTAGTCAGTGGATGTAACAACGCATCAATCAGGCTTTGAGACCTAAGAACTCCATTTCGTAAGAGAATATGCAAGATTTCATGTCAATGCTCTCATTTCCTGAAACCTGCCCTCAAAGTCAAAAGCAGATATTCAAATATATTGTTGTTTAAGATCAAGTTCTTCTGTTCTCTCAGTTCCTTTCTTCCCCGAGACAATCTCTAAAATACAATATCACATGTCGGTTGGGTATACCACTTGAGGGAGGGCAAAATCAATCAGATTCTGACCTGAAAAGGATGAATTTATCTTGAACTTCTAGGCGGACATTACATGAATGACTTTTTCCTAACCTAAAATGCCATTTGTTTGCCTGAAACTTCAACCTTCAGAGAAAAGAACTGTCCTTCCCTGACCTACTTTGAGTCTCACTAACGTAGGGAAACCGGCCAGGCAAGGGCTTCTCTGGTTCAGCACCTTCTAATGGATAAGTTCCAAGAATTTTCCCAGTAGCTCATAGTGTAATTCCCCTTCCTGCTATTGTAGCAGTAGCTGCCTAGGCATAAGTAGTAGTTGTTCTTGCCCCTCCAGCTTCCGTTGAGTGTTCAGTGCTTGTCGCAGGGAGTTATCTTTCCCTCTAACTATGAATTTCATAAGAGAAGAGAGCGTAGAGATAAGAAGGTTTTTTATTCCTATCGTAAACTTTTCTTTATCCGGGTCTAATGAGCTTATTTCTGGAATTGTAAGGAAAATGGATTCTTTGCTCACTCAACTACCGCCCTAAGCTAGGAGATAGCTAAAAATATGTACCGGATTAAGACAGGAAACTAATCGTCATACTGCTTTTCCCCGGGAATAAAATAAATCCATTCTTCTATGCAATATTCTATGCCTATGCCACCTCTCGTATCTCGAGAACTCAAAAAAAAACAAACCTTCGGTAATGTCCCACATTTATGTTAATGTTAGGATATCCCCTGTTCTTAGTTTGCGAAAGGCTCAAAGAAGGGTGGGAAGACGATTTGTCCCTCTCTTTGGACTAAGTGAAGACAGTCACTTTCAAGCACTCCCGCTAAAGCTAAAGCAGAAGATGCGGCTTAGCCAGCTGCACTCTTTGATCGAACCATCTGTTGTAAGAAGAACGCTTACCCAGGTGCTAGGAAAGGTAGTAAGGCAGCCTTTCCAGAGTGAGCGCCATTGAAGGACTGGAAGCAAGCTTCACACCTTCCACAACGGCAACTACACCGTCGACTCCACAAGAACTCCAAGAACACTCGTTCTTCTCTCACACAGCACTCCTCCCTCCGATCTTGTCCCATCTCGGCTTCCACGAGCTAGCCACGGCGGCTCCTTCACTCTCTGACTCCGCGGCCACCGCTGCCTCTGCCTGGACCGGTCCTTCTACGATCTTCGCTCCATCAGATGCCTCCCTCCGCACCTGCTTCTCTTTCTCTTTCCCTAACCTCCTTCGTGAGCACAATGTTCCTGGTCTCTTCACAATTGATTATCTGCGGAGACTTGCTTTTGGTACCAAGATCGAGACCTTGAGTCCAGGCCGTTGCATCACCGTCACCTCTGATTCGGTCAATAGAAAGACCAGCACAACTGCTAGTGCTAAGGTCTTTTTCGGAGGGGTGGAGATCACGCAACCTGATCTCTTCAACAACGGCATGGTGGTTATTCATGGCCTTCAAGGTTTCATCGCTCCGTTTTCTTGCGACGTGGAGAGGATGACCTCGCTCTCGTTCCCGTTCCATCCAGATCATCGTTCTGGTCATCAATACTTCCGGCTCGGTGCAGCCTGCTATCATGCGCCTGATGCTCAGAGATGCCATGCTCCGGCCCCGTAACAATGGCTTCAGCATCCTAGCCCTCCCTAGAAAGGTGAAGTACGCCGAGCTTGTGACTCTTAACAATATGACGGTCTTCGCCGTTGACGACCTTTCGATCTTCTCCGGTTCTCACTCTTATATCAGCAACGTCAGGTTCCACATTGTGCCAAACCATTTCTTGTGGATCGCGGATCTGGAGAAGCTTCTGGTGGGGGCTGTTCTGCCGACATTGGAACGAGGCCAACCGCTGCTTATCACAACCTCCGGTGCCGGTGGAGGTTTGACCTCGGCGCCGATGAGGATTAACTATGTGAGGATTAAGGTGCCGGACGTCATCCGCAACGTCAAGATCGTGGTGCACAGTGTGTACTTGCCATTTCCACATATATGAATCCTGTGGCTGCGGCTTACGACAGTATCCTAGGAGGATAAGAAGTCTCAGGAGGAGACGATGGAAGGAACGTGTGCTGCTCCGGGTGGGCATGGAGGTTGTGGTGAGTCCCCGATGCCTCAGGTCAAGCCAATGGTGGAGATCGAGGATCACCATGGCCTGTAATTAATCCTGATTGTATTCTCCTTCAGATGACCAAAAAACCAACCAATACACATTAAATTACTTAGGTAATTACCAAGAAGGCTGACTCTTTCTCTTTCATTGAATCCTCCCAATCGTTTATAAATTCTATGAATACCGGGGAGTTCGGGTCTATAATACCCAAAAGAACGGACTCAAAGCGCTCAGGGTCCACATTCTCAATGAATGCCGAAACGACTGCCCTAACATCTATTTCGTCAGGGTTATAGTCTAACGACTTTAGCATAAGCGCGGCCTTCCTTATCATTTGCCTCTCAAATGAGACCAAATGATTACACATTTTTTCTTCCTCTATGCTCAGATTTCCCACTAAAGGAATATTGGGAAAAAAGCCCCATCCGAAGAAGGGGAACTGGCTGCTTCGTTTAGGTCTGGCAGAAGGGGTTGGTATGGTGATGGTGACAATAACCTTTTATCATAAGAAGTGGAATTGACGGTGACCCTTGATGTGACTAAGGCAGCTTTACTGTAGGTGTGAAAATGGAGGGGAATTCTCTTGGGCTGAGGGCAGGTGACTTTGGGTTAGTGTTCAGTGACAATGGTAGCTAACATTACATGAGATGCGGTTGGAAGCGAGGCAGCAGTCTTTCTATGTTTTCCACTCTAACGAAGTTTCTCTGGGTGAGCTTAGATGACCCGAAGCAATGACCAACTCAATTCTCTCCGCCCTTTGCGGAGGAGTTTCTTTTTCTTAAACAGTCCCGTCTCGAACTGGAGGCACCCACTAGTAGTAGGGGGAGCCCATTATTGATTGACCCGGGTAGGCGAGCTTCACAGCTAGGGGCTATAGTTACCAGTTTCGAGTTACTTAGCGGGTATTCCCCAGCACGGCTTATGCGGATCTCTCACTCTACTACCAGGGAACGGGTTATAATCCCCATCGCTGGAGCACTACAGGCCTAACTTATTATTCGATATAATGAGAAGCACCTTTATTGAACTAGAACCCTTATCCCCCAACTGATCTACCCAGTAATGTGATGAGTTCCGACCTCGAAGGCCCAATCCTTCGTCGTACGGAATGAGTATGACTTGGCTACAAGGGAAAGAAAGCGCCCAAGAGAAAGGGAACGAGGGGAAGAAGCGACGAGAACATAAAATCGTGAATGAAAAAGCGTGACGAGAATGGGTAAATTCGAGATGTTAGAAGGTGCAAAATCAATGGGTGCCGGAGCTGCTACAATTGCTTCAGCAGGAGCTGCTGTAGGTATTGGAAACGTATTCAGTTCATTAATTCATTCCGTGGCAAGAAATCCATCATTGGCAAAACAGTTATTCGGATATGCAATCCTGGGCTTTGCTCTAACCGAGGCTATTGCCTTGTTCGCATTAATGATGGCCTTTTTGATTCTATTTGTTTTCTAAGTTTCTCCTTTTGTTTTGAAAGGTGTAGTCTCTCCTACCTGAGGAAGAGGACGAGGCCACCCCTATATATAGGGGGTGGGGAAGGAAGAGTGGGAAAGAGGGCTCCTTTCACTTGAGTGAATTCTTTTCTTCGGAGGCTGCAACGAAACAGAAAGGCGTGGTCCCAGTCCCAGAGAAAGAGATAACAGCCGTGGTGCATTGCCTGAGGACGTGGAGGCACTACGAGCCTGGATCGGCTCCCGGTTTATATCGGGAATCTTAAAGAGAAGATACCGCAGCTGATTGTCCAACTAGCGGAAGCAAGTCGGGAACTGGAGCTGGAGCGAAAGAAGAAGGAGCTCGCAGACGAGACAGTGCGAAGAGATGATTAAGTCTGCTTCACGCTTGGCTAGCCCCCCGCCATTAAAGCTTTCTGGTCCAGGCCTCAGGCACAGACCTGAAACTTAACTGATACGAAAAAGTAAATGAAGCACAAAAGTCACTAAACTGCTTTGCTTGCATGGAAGGCAATTGCGTTAGAGAATCCTAATCCGGGGATTGGTTCCAGTAATGGCATAAACGTCCCGGAAAGATCAGATATGAAATCTGATCTGGATCTAACCAGTAACCCTGCATTCAAGCTGAATAAAGTCTGTCTAACTCCTTACATGCTTTTACACACGCACCGTGTACGAAAAGGTTCCTCTCGACTGTATGTATAATAAATTGCCTTCTCCGGATTGATGCTAACCTGAGCTAACTTTGAACCTTACCATGTCAGCGGTACACGTTGTACACGAAGCCAGTTCTGTGCTTTGCTTTGCCTTACAGAGGTTCGAGAGGACAGATAGGCTAAATGAAAGAGAGGTTATCTCGACTGTCAAGTATGCTCCCCAGACATAGACTACGTACAGGGTAGTACTCTTGGATATAATATCACCGCGTGAACGTGAACATAACATTAAGTTACGAATGTAACTCCCGAGGGATCGACCACTATTCTAAATAAAGTCAGGCGGAGAACTTTTGTTCATTGGAGCGCCGGAGTGCGGAGGCTGTTCCCATCATTGAAGTCAGAGTGTGGGACTGAGCCTTCCGAATGATAAAGAAAAAAAAAAAGTGCTTAGTTTCGTTGGAAAAACCAACGCTAATATCATATTGACTTTATCTCGCCCAACTTCTAAGGATAGATAGAAAGGGTTGGAGAGAGTGACTTTATGAAATTCTCTCCTTTCTAAAGCTGCGCAAGGCGGCCCCACCCCTCTTTTCCCCCTTTAATGAAAGACCCTCGCCCGCCCCGCTTCCTATTCATTTTTTTGTCGGGACCCGAGGGCCTTTTTTTTTCTCAAGAGGTGATTTCGAGAATCAACCAACCGACAAATCCGTAGCCCAGGTGACTCACAGCCTCCCTCTCGCCCAAATGAAATGGGATGAATTAAAAAAAGCTTTTTGATTGCATTTGGGCGCAGCGAAACAAAATTCTTTCAAGGGGGCTTACTTACTTTACTTTTCCTGACGCTAAGTCATCCTATTCAAATTTAGCTATGCTAATCGAACAGGAAAAGTTTTCAGATGATATGGACCCCCAAGAGATGGACGAGAACCTCCAATTGCTTAGGGGTCGCACTCTGTCCCGCTTGGTGGACGAAATCTTCTCTCCTTTTAGAATTCTTTCTCCCACACACCCTTGCCCTCTTTCACCGAAGAGGAAAGAAGAATCTTCCAAGCGGACAGAGACCTAAATTTCCATTAGATTCATTCCTAAGCTTGCTTTGTTGCAGTAAGATGATCAGTCCGAGAGTGCTGGAGAGAAGAGAAAGCGGTAATAACCCCTCTGATTCGGTCACCGAGCAGTCGGACGAACGACTCTTCAGTAACCCAGGATGACCCCTTCGACGCTCGCTTCTTTCGCTGTATACCCCCTCCATCCTTCGGAGGTGGAAGAAAGGGTACTATAAATAATGGATTCTTTTTTATAGTAAGTAGGGCCCCAGAACGAAAAAAAAGGTGGGGGAACCAGAGTTGTCACGATAGGAAAGCTAAAAAAATGACTATAAGGAACCAACGATTCTCTCTTCTTAAACAACCTATATCCTCCACACTTAATCAACATTTGATAGATTATCCAACCCCGAGCAATCTTAGTTATTGGTGGGGCTTCGGTTCGTTAGCTGGTATTTGTTTAGTCATTCAGATAGTGACTGGCGTTTTTTTAGCTATGCATTACACACCTCATGTGGATCTAGCTTTCAACAGCGTAGAACACGTTATGAGAGATGTTGAAGGGGGCTGGTTGCTCCGTTATATGCATGCTAATGGGGCAAGTATGTTTCTCATTGTGGTTCACCTTCATATTTTTCGTGGTCTATATCATGCGAGTTATAGCAGTCCTAGGGAATTTGTTCGGTGTCTCGGAGTTGTAATCTTCCTATTAATGATTGTGACAGCTTTTACAGGATACGTACCACCTTGGGGTCAGATGAGCTTTTGGGGAGCTACAGTAATTACAAGCTTAGCTAGCGCCATACCTGTAGTAGGAGATACCATAGTGACTTGGCTTTGGGGTGGTTTCTCCGTGGACAATGCCACCTTAAATCGTTTTTTTAGTCTTCATCATTTACTCCCCTTTATTTTAGTGGGCGCCAGTCTTCTTCATCTGGCCGCATTGCATCAATATGGATCAAATAATCCATTGGGTGTACATTCAGAGATGGATCAAATTTCTTTTTACCCTTATTTTTATGTAAAAGATCTAGTGGGTTGGGTAGCTTTTGCTATCTTTTTTTCCATTTGGATTTTTTATGCTCCTAATGTTTTGGGGCATCCCGACAATTATATACCTGCTAATCCGATGCCCACCCCGCCTCATATTGTGCCGGAATGGTATTTCCTACCGATCCATGCCATTCTTCGTAGTATACCTGACAAATCGGGAGGTGTAGCCGCAATAGCACCAGTTTTTATATGTCTGTTGGCTTTACCTTTTTTTAAAAGTATGTATGTGCGTAGTTCAAGTTTTCGCCCGATTCACCAAGGAATATTTTGGTTGCTTTTGGCGGATCGCTTACTACTAGGTTGGATCGGATGTCAACCTGTGGAGGCACCATTTGTTACTATTGGACAAATTCCTCCTTTTGTTTTCTTCTTGTTCTTTGCCATAACGCCCATTCCGGGACGAGTTGGAAGAGGAATTCCTAATTCTTACACGGATGAGACTGATCAGTGAAAAATTATGACACCAATCATTTACGTATTACACCAAGAATTAATTGACAAGCGCATTACTTTTTAAGTTGGCTATTTGTATATAGCTTAGATAGGGAAAAGATATTCTACACTAGGGTAGGGCTGAACTCTCAAATCCGGGGGCTTTGTTCCCGAAACTCCCTTCCTCCTCCCCGCCCCTTACCCGTCCTTTGAAAGCCAGAACATTCGCATAGAGGAGTATCCTTATCACGTCACGCATGCTTTTCCACTGATGACAAAATGACCTTCTATCCTCTTCTAGGGATCCCTACCCCTATATGGAGAGGGAAAATGAATATTCTAGTATTCTGCATGAATATGCTTCTGCGCCGGGAATATCTCATAGCGGGAAGGCCCAGAGATCATAAAGAGATGGGAATGGGGGCATTCCAGCCCAACATACTCCGGTGGATGGGTCGAGAGAGATAGAGAGGGGAGTGGGATACAGGAAGTATAGTGAAGAGTTGAGTGGCTATCCAACCATCCAATCGGCTATGGAGGGTGGTTTCAGCAAGCGGGTAAACCGATGATGACTAGTCAAAACTTAGGTAGGCCGATCGTCGCTCATCCCTCGTGTTCTCTCCCGTGAAGTGATTCATCCCTAAGAATGGGCATGCAATCCCTATGGAAAAGCAAGTATTCCAATTGGAGTCCATTTCCACCCTCTGATGATCCATTCCGCCCTTCCGTATAGCCAGAAAGGTATGGAATCTTATGGATTACTTTCCGTAGTTCTTCCACCCCCTCCTGTTTCACCCACCCCTTCACTCCCCAGGGATTCCGTACAGCTATACAATCACGGTTCATCGCTCGGAGGGAGGGAATAGAAGCAAGCATTTTCCGTTCAGTCGGTAATGATACGCAGGGAAACTTTCTTCCATGGGAATGGCAAGTCTCGGACAGGCGGTTGGGTATGCTCTTTCCATAGGCGACTTTCCAGAAGGTCTTCCAGGTGGATATGCTCTTCTTCTCAGAAAGACCATCGAAGAAGATTCATAATTCACACAAATTTTTGACGTCCGCTGTCCTCAAAAAGATATTTATAGCGAGCAGCACTACTAAAAATTCCCGTTCGATAGGTTCCCATTTGGGGGCTTCAACCAGATTTCGCCCTATGCATCGGGGATTGGATCAAGATCAACTGCTTTTTTAATTAAGTGGATTTGGCTCTCGAATTGACTATTGAAAAGGAAGGGATGTTGGGCGAGGTGATGGCTATCTTTCAAGATATGCATCTCGAACCTGGTCTCCAACCGGCACTGAAATTGGCCCTGCACTGGGGGTGCCCCTCCCCGGTCTCAAGAACTCGAGCGGTCTTAACTTTTTAGGTACTGGTAGCCGATTCGGATTGTATAGCTGCTGGGAAGCATAAAGATCAATCAATGTCCAGATTGCAACGCATTAAGATGTCAATGCCCAGTAGTAATTGTGTTCCCGGTGGGTCTATCGTCAGTGTTCTAGTGCAAATCATATCTCTTTTTCAAAGCACGTCAAGACCAAAACAAAGCGAACGGGCGGCGGGTGACTTTGATCTCACGCGGGCCTATACTTCGGCAACTAATAAGGGGGCTGGGCAATAAGGAGGCTCCTAGCTAAACTTGTCTCGTTCGCGAATGAACCCAACGTCAGGAAATGAAGGAGGCCACCCTAAGCACCATGCCAGTTTTGATCCTTGTTCCCCTTCTCTTTCTTTTCTTTCACTATTCCCATCAAGCCTTGGGTTATCTTGATGCTTTCATTTCCCTCAACCTGAGTAAGCTGGTCCCTCAGTCAAACTTCTTCAAGTTCGCGTTGTTTACCCCGAGTGGATAAAAGGCTTCCTTCGGAGCAAAAAAATCTTGCGCTGCTTTATTAAGGAGCTCCCCACATTCGCACGGGCTGGGGACATGATGAGAGCTGCAAACATGGCTCTGGAATGTGTCCCTTACCACCCTAACTACTAGCTCTAGATCAGGAGAGGAAAGAGCCCTCGGATTTACAAGCAATTGCTCTGGTATGCTAAACCACCAAACGGAGAATCCAATCCATAAGCAAGTTAGGAGAACAAATCGCATATCCCTTACATACGAATAAATGAGTGCCTCCTCTAAGCTAAACTCTTTGATTCTGGAGGTTTTTCGCTGTACATCACAAAAAAAACCCCTGCCTTCGATCTGGTGATCTCAGTAAATATGAATCTCTTCCTACTTCTCTTATTCTGAGCGGTAATTGCTCCATATTCGCTGTAGGTGGAAGCCAAGGACCAATGGAATACATTCTATGTCGCTCGCCCTGCTTTCCCAAAGGCCGGGCAGGAAGTCGAATGGTGCAGGTGGATGTACTTATAGTATAACTGTCGTTGGAAGGGACTTCTCGTACTTCAGGCACTCCAGAGGTTAGTTTGTAAAAGAGTGAGAACATGTGAAACAACAAAGAGAATTAGGAATGGAAGGTGGGCGCCCTCTATATTGGGGGTTGATTCTAGCTAAAGCTAAAATTTCTAAAACGAATAGGTAAGGGAACTGCATCTTTCACTAATGTACCAACTGTCGTGAGTTGGGCGGGTCAAGGACCTGGGGCAGTCGCTACGGAATAGACTTGAAACCGAGCGGGAACATGGCTGGGAGTAGCTTTTAACAGTGCTGGTCTACCCCGATTTACCCATGGAGAGGGACTGAAAGCCTTGGTTTCGCCACCCCTATTTCATTAGTAGAGCTCTATTGAGAAAGACCTTGGAATTGGCCAATCACCAAGGGCGATGTTAGGTTAGCATTCTGTTAGAACGAATAGAACGAACTCGAGTTCAGTTCACCGGTACGGCACAGCCGGGGAGAGCAGAGAAAGATACAAACTAGAATGCTTTTTCAGATCAGAAAGAATCCAAAATAAATAAGCTTCCGAAAGAAGTAATGCAATTGGTTGACCCAACAAGGTAACGGAGAGGAAATACCCCTTTAGATGAAATAGGAGTTCCCATCGGCCCAAGTGGTAGATTAGACCTCCGGTACTCTCTTTTTAAGATTTCCAGTTGTCTCGATCTCGTTCCTAAACACGACACGATTAAGCAATTAAACCAACCGAAAGAGAAGATATAGTGGGAGACCGGGACCCTCCTCATTAAGAGAGTCCGAACGAATCTTAGGTTCTTCCAATAGACGGACTCTTTATTGGTAGTTCTACTGGGGGGCAGGGGATTGGGGATCAGTCTTTGTGCCAGCCTTCGCCCTTCGTTCTCGTCCTCTCCAAGTAAGCTGTCTCTGTCCGCCAAGAGAAAGAGGGCAGCTAGGGGTAGGGCTAGTAAAGGGCTAGCGCAAGAGCTGGGGATAGGTTGTTAAAGGGCGGCGGGCAGGTAAGGTTCTAGGTCAAAAGCAGATTCTCGGGCAAGGGTAAAGGCCTATAGTTCCTAATCTAAGACCTTCGCCCTCGGCTTCTAGTCGCTAATAGATAGGGTTTATAGTAAAGTTACGTACAAAGTTGCACCGGAACCAGAATCTTGATCAACGGAGGAAAGGGATACGGCTAAATCACCCGCTTTCAGCCAACTTCTGATCGGAGAGTAGGATACTATTTTAATTAAAAGATGGAAGACTACGAACCTATCTTACCGGGGAAAAAGGCTAAGTTGCTCATCTGCCCCTGCTTAGTAGTAGTCTCCTCCATTCTTCTTGTTTGCGGAGCGGTTGATTGATTCGCCGGTTCCTGTGGTTCTTTATTGGCGAGCTTGACTAAACCTATACTTTTTACCTTGAGGGACAAGGACTAGCTCAACTGTTAAGAACGAAGAGAAGAACTGTAAAGTTTAGTGAAGTTCAGAAAAGAACGAACGAGGAATGTTGATCCGGAGAAGGCGAAGTCGTAGAAAGAAAGTCGGAAGGGAATGCAAACGGAAACCAAGCCATTGATCCAGCTGCTTCTGTACCAGAGAGATATCCGACCCGGATGTAACAAGCAAACCTAAGATTTCCGACTGAATCTAAAGTAGTTAGTAGTGCTAACTAAATGCCAAGACTTTTCCTGCGCCTACTTACTTTGAACCCTAAGCCAGGTATTCACTCCTCCTTAGTAAACCTTAGCCGGCTCTTCATTGAATCTGATTCTTCATAAAAGGGCTGACTCGACTGAAGTGGTTTATCCAGGGCGGAAATAAGCGCGAACGGCTCACAGACCTCTCTGAGGCAATTACTTTGTAGCCGTCATCCACAGGTAAGCTTCATAGCTAGCCCATCCTTCTCACTTCACTCCTCTTGCCCTAAGGCTTGTATGAAAGCTGGGTCTGGCTTCGCAAGCTTCAAAGCCGGGTAAGCAAGCTCGTTGTTGGTAGTCTTTTCCGGCTTCAGGAAAGGAAGATAGTGAAGGCGTCCGTTCGCGGCAGGGGAAGGAGATTGAGTAGGCTCCGACAGAGAAGGAAGCCTATTGAAGGCCAGTAAAGATCTTGTTGTTCCCATGTTTCCACCGCAATACAATTCCGGCCTGTCATCTCCTCTCGGGCAGCTCGCAAACCAGACTTCCAAGAGTAGATGATCGGTCCATTATTGCTGGTCAGTCAAAGCTAGAGAGTGGTAGCAGTACGAGTAGTGGCAGTGTCCCCTTCGCTCCATGTTTTTCCTAGTTCCGGGGTCATTTCTGGTAGGAGTGCTTTTAACTTGCCTTCCCAATATCTGGTGAGAAAGCCTTTTAAGTCATTTACATCTATAGATTCAGTATAAGTTCCCTTTTGTTGGGCGCCTAAAAAATCTCCGATTTCATTTATTCTTACCTGGACCTTTCGTTCAATCTTGTGTAAGGTAAGCGCTTTTGAAAGCAGTAGTGTTTGTTTTTTGAAGGATGGAAAGCCAGCGAAGTAGTAGCCCTTTATTTTCCTTAATAGACTTTCTACCTTTTTTTGTCAAGCATTCTCCTTCGTTTGTTCGATCAATTAGCCCCGCGCCATAGCCTTGACCAAAACTTTCCACCCGCATCCTAGGGTTGTATTCGCTTCTATTTTGAATGTAGATAGAGATAGATAGCCTGATCAAATAGATCAAAAAAGAACATAGACTTTTACAGGCCTGAGATTATTAACGGCCTTTTTGCTATACTTGGGAGTGAAGTGCAGTTGCCTCTTTATAAGAAGCTCGACATTCTAAATTGTTTGCTTTGATGGTCCTACCGACTCTTATTACCAGGATCTTATCAATTCCGACAAAATGCTTGCTGATTCTTTCCGGTATCCGCTACAGCCATGATCTTTGTTTCGATGAGGCTTCGCAGATTTCTTGCTCCGGACTTTATGGTGTTCTATTCTCCCTGCCCCCATTCCCTGAAGAAAGCGCGGTAAGTAAAACAAACAAGAAAAGAGTGGAATTGCTGCCACAAAACTGGAGTGAGGCATAGGTTGCAAGGTGACTCATCTTATTATATCTTAATATATACAGTAATTCCATCCTTTCCTTGCGTATATAAGCATTAGACTTTGCTTGCTAGGACAGTAATTCCATCTTTGACTTGGCAACGAACTCCTAATTGAGAACATTTAAAATACGAGTTGTTTACTTTGTCTTCTATTAGTGTAGTATTAGTTAATGATCCCTGTTTAGTGATTCTGTAGTAATGTGGCTTTTCCATTTTTAGTGTAGACCGAAGCCGAAGGCTTTAGTAGTCACAAGTTCAACACGAACTCCTTTCAAAAGGCAAAAAGTTGACTATGGCCCCGAAAGCGAATTACCATAAAAAGAAAACACTTTCATCGTAAAAAGCCTTCTATTTCTATAGTAAGTTCTGGTCAATACTACAGCTTTTTTGCATTCTCTATCTACCCCTAAGGTATTAAGGTATACTTAGTGTGAGAAGACGCCGTGGGAGGAGTGGAGAATCTGGAAAAGTTCACTCCTGACCGGGTGCCCGGGGGAATGCTTTTTTTCTTAGTTTAGCGTGGCTAAAGCCAAAAGTTCTGTATCTTTGTCCCTGGACAACCTCCCTTCGCAACAACCTAAGGAAGAGAAGGCTAAAAATAATAGGAATCGGAACAAACGAGCGGAAAGAGCGAAACATCCATTTGTTTGCAAACAGAGGCGGAAAGGCAGCTGTTATAATGAAATAACTTCTTTCTGTGAAAGCCCTAAGGTAAGGTAAGGTAAGGTAAGGTAAGGTTTTTGTTGATCGGGGAAGTCCTATTTTGATTTTTAACATTTGTTTTGTGTCACTCTCAACGAGAGTTTAGGTACAATAAAGAACGTAAAGGTGGGAAAGATAGGATGAAATGGGCCTAAATTAAATCCTAAACAAACCTCATTTTAAGGCAGCATTCAAGGCGGAAAGAAGATAAAAATTCGGCCAATCCCATGTCGATGACTTGCTATTTTTCGTATAAAGAAAGAGAATAGCACGGAAGGGGCTTAGGCTCGGTACCGACCCATTCTTTAATGCTGGGATAAGTAGGTTTGGGGTAGTTGAATGCAACTTTTTTGCCCTCTTCCATGGCCAAAGGGGGAAGAGAAGAGAAAGAAATGGAAATTATCCAGGCCAGGTCCAGTCACTAAACCAACGGTTATCGTCAAACTAGGACCTTCGATCGGCTCATAACCAAGGATCTGTCGTCATTACAAAAGCCTAACCAACCAGTTGCCAAATCCATTGTAATTGCCCCTTTTTAGGAAGGACTACGGCTTGCCATCTGGATTGATCATCAATCAGTAGTCTTCTACGTGACATTGCTGTTTTATACGTCATAATAGAATGAAGGGGCCGTGCCTACTAAAAAGAATGGTCTCCACTCCGGGGAACTAGAGTGAGGAAGATCAAAAAAAGCGGACCTTTTCCTCTTTTGTTGGGGGGTTCTGTGAATCACTTCTGACTCGTTGAAATGGGATAATCGAGACTTTGATTATCTGAGTCCGCCATGGCAAATTTAGGGCTTGACTCGAGATTCGTTCAAACTATCGAGACCTAGAAAAGTCTGATAGCAGGTGTAGAATATAGAGAATATAGAGTTGGATAGTGTTCTTTTTCTAGTTACATCCTCTCTTCCGGCGTATACGGAGAGGGCAGCCCTCGGCCTGTCCAGATTCACAGCTATCTTATAGATGAATTGACTACAGAGACTCGGTGATCAAACTATATTCGCGTATAAACGCTTTCCAACTTCTATAGTCAATTCAATGCTATATTATATCTCTCCAGACCCTCCATTGGGTAAAGCCATGATAAAAATCGTCCATCTCTTGGAGTGTCCAGAGGCAAGCAAAAGACTAAAAGGAACCTTCTTGGATACCTAATAGTTCTAAAAGATCAGTCGTCTCCTGATTCTTGTTCTTGGATAGCTTGTTCTGGGCTTCCCTATAGCTATAGGTTCTGCAGAGGCAGTCGGGTTCAAAGCCCTTTATTAGTAAGATGTCCCAGAGGCATTTAAGAATCTTTCTTTCATGGGGAGGTGTACGTGGTAGGCGATGAATCGAGGCTTTCGTCAGTCGAACCACTTTACTTTAACTGTTCTGTCTGTATTCGGCTAGCTATTTTCTGACGTGCTGCTAGCTTCCTTATTTATACGTTGGGGTCGTATTTGTGTCCCCCACATGATTGGAGATGGAAGGATTGCTTCTAGGGAGTGACGGACGAGACTGTCACCAACGCCTTATCCCATTTCTTTAGTCTACTTTCTTAGTGAGGAGCATGACATAAGACCTAAGATCCTATACCAGACTAAAGCCCTCGTTGCACGGAATTGTAATCGTCGATCAGAGTGATGGCCTGATCAATGCCTATTCATCTATCGAATCACATCTGGCGATTCGCGTTACGAATACGAATCAATGCCACGGAGCTTGAACCGAGTAGTCAAGGTCTATCTTTTTGGGGATAAAGAAATTAGTGTCCTTAACTTAAGGCTAAACAATGAGGGGATAGTGCTGTCGATAGGAGTGCCTCAATAGGAGATAAGATGTTCTACTACCCTTCTTCCTTCCCGTATAAATGAAATCTGTTGATTCTGAAAGACGGGATCGTTAGATGTCAAAGAACTTGATTAGTTAGACAATGATTATGCTATCGTTCCTGCTGGCTATCGAGAATAAAAGAATAATAGAAGTGCCGGTAAGCTAGTTATTTAACATTGGTCTAATCGATTTTGGATAACTTCATACATATAAGATATAAGGAAATTATCTCCCCGGATCGCCCTAGTTCCAGACTTTCAACTTCTTCATAACTCGTTAGAGCATGGCACTGGAGGAATATGACCTTAGTGCACCAGAGTTTGCTAGATCGTCAATAAGCTGCGGTCTTGTAGAGATTTTCTGAGAGAAATGGTAATAAGGAAGTGGGCAGCAAATACGCTAATAAGCTGTTTGCAAGTATTCGTAGCCCGAGCGGTTCGAAGGGGAAGAAAGCCAAGAACTCTGGAATGAAAGGCCAGGATGGGAAGAAGGACTGCGCCCCAGAAGATCATCCCTTTCCTTCCGAAGAATCGGAATTAGTATACGATCCAATTTCGCTTCATCGAAGGATGATGAAGAGTCTATTCTATTGATGATGATGTAGCTGATGAGCCCGCTTTATCCTTTGTGATTTAGCTTTTTTCTAGGCGAATAGAATGAATTGGCTTTGCCAAAATTTAGTTCACGAAGTTCGGTAAAGACAAAGCTTCTATGGGGAAATGCTTTTTTTTTTCAAAAAAAAATGGCTTATGACTGTCCTGGTTTCATCTCAGATGGGCAATGAGCAGAGAAAGGGAACTAAACTATACCAATATGAATGCACAGAATTAGCCCTTGCTTTCAGGATCAGATCCAATACCAAGACGCTATTTCGGTTGTTCACGAGTAGGCTACAATTAGCTGTTTTAAGGCCTCCTCAATGCTTGGGAGCACTTTCTAAGATCTTGCCAGTCCAGTAGTATAATGAAAGACTAATATGCTTTAGAGCTAGTTGATTATACCTCCTTTAAATACTTCTCTTCCTCGCTTCCAAAGATGAGAGGTTTTTTGCCTTGGGTCCTAATGCCTGGGCTTAACTGCATTTGACTTATTATACTCGATCGAGATAACCTAATCCCTTCGCTCAACCGTAAGGGAAAAGAGAACCAGGACAACTAGATCCTCTGAAAGAAAGCCTAGCCAGGGGCTTTACTAAAATGAAAATAAAAGGACTCCCTAAACTAAAGAAGGATTATTCAATTCTTTTTAAAGACTGATAGAGAGTCTTCGGCTAGAAAGAGTTTAAAGGATAAATGCCGAGGAAACCTAAAACTGCAGCAATTGGAGAGTCTCACTGGCAACTGCATTGAAGTAAACTGGAATTATGTATGAAATGCTTTAACTGGAAGCTTTAAGAAAGGATAGTCTATCGTCAGTCTATTTACATGGAAAATCTCTTATTTTGGCCTCGCAGGAAAGAATTCTTACTATTCTCCATCTTCCTACCTGGCCAAGTAAATTTAGTTAGCCCTACCCAAGGTCAATCTGGGGAAAAGAGAAAAGTCGGCAGTAAAGACTGGGCGGAATTCGACAAAATTGACTCGGGAAAGTCTTCCCACCTATGTAGCCTAATTAGCTCGACTGGATGGAACCTACTTACCCTATCCACTAGTCCTCCCCTTTCCAGAGTGTCCAACTCTTCCGCGAATAGCAGGAATGGAAGGGGAAAGTCTAACTAACTGAAACGTAGGGGAGTAAAATATTGGAAGGAAGTCTAGCATGAATCATCATAGACTTCAGGCCAAGATGGACAGAATACGTTATTTCGTAATCCTTGGAGGACCTTAGACTGAAAGCCCCTTTTCCTCTTCTTAGTAGTAAGGTTCTTTCACCTCGATAGAGAACTTCACGCTCCTGGAAGTACGCAAGCACTTTGTCAAGTCCACTCGCTTCACCTTTTAAATGTGAGACTTGGTCTAGATGTGGAAGTATAGGTTATTTACAGGAGAGGGAGCAGAAGAAATTCTTTTCACAAATCTGCCGGGATTTCCATCCGGAATGGATTTAGCCACTGATGTGAAGCCCTTGTTCCTCGACAGGAAGAGAATGAGGTAGCTCAGCATCTAGCTCATGTAGTAGCGAGAGCAGCAATAAGGCAAGGAAAAAACCTATGTAAATATTGGATTACAGGCCTTCAGTTCAAAAGCTCAGTCACCAAAAGAAAAGGCATAAACGGAAGGGTTGTTGGCTAGAGTTCACGCTAGAAGTGTCAAAGGCGAGGTCCTTTCTCAGTTAAGGCTTTTCGTAGCATCAGTATCAATCTCAGTCGTATCGAATCACTCTCTATCTATCTAGCGTATCGGCAGCAGGCAAGCGATGGCCTCGAGCAAGCGTATCATTTTCTCGTTTCGTAGCGGATCGGTTCAATCTTGTATCAGGTCTTAAGTATCTATCGTAGCAAGCGAGTAAAAAGCGTATCGCTAACGTAGTAGCAGTCTAGGATCGGTCTCGTTCGCTTATAAACTGACTTTTTAGTGGATGAGTAAGCGACTGGAGAATGTGAGGCGCCAGTTCACCATATATCATATATAAAAATTACTGTTTAGTTTAAACAAGCGTTCCAAAAGCAGGGGAAGAATTGACAACGAGGCTTTAGCGACTAGAGTAACAACTGAGGGAAGGGCAGGAAAGTAGACTGGGGCGATGGACCTTAAACGAGGCTAGGGGTTAAGCTTCCAGGGAAGGATCTTATACAGATAATTACACTAGTCCTATCCTACTTTCTCTTTAGCATTCTTATAGAAAATAAGTTAAAAATCGGTTTTAAATGGGCAAGGCGGATAGCGTAAATTCTTCTTATGCGCAATAATTGACTCGTTCTTTTGCAACCTCTCTTCATGGCGTCTGCTGCAAGGTCATCAAGGGGAAAAGGCAGAACCAGAAGAATTGTGTGAAATAAGTGAAGGGGATGAGACTTTTTTGTATCTGAACAAATTGATTGCAAACGAGGCATTTGCAAATCCAATAGAGGTAAAAGGGCATCTCTTCCTGTATACGGATCTCTCCTTCGAGTCCCTCTCTCTTTCTTCAAGAATTTAGTGTAGTTTTCTTTTCCCACTCGTAAGTATGCTGAATTTGAAGAGGGTAAGCTTCGAGTGTTGATACCTCGATTCCGATAGGCGATAGGTTGGTTATAGCAGCAACCTATTCCATAGTTATGCTAAGCATTCCTTCAGGCAGTTTTAAGACATTGCAGCTAGAAGCACTGAAGAGCAGACATGAGCGGGTAATCAAATGAGATAGTGCAATTGGAGAGAAAGATGGCTTCACTGATTTTCAGCTTTTGCCACTTCGATTTCAATTTGGCATCTAATCGGGTCACCCACTCGTGAAATTCCTTATCTGGTCTGTACCACCCCTTGCCCTTGGTAGGATTGGTATCTTTGTACCAGGTTCCCCAAGAAGCGAGTTGGGAATGCTTTCTCACTAATGGTTTGAAGGTGGTTGCTGGATAAACCTTACTGAGTTCTTCGATTAAGCCTACGGTCTTCGGATTGAAGGATGGCCCCAGCTTGAATAGATGATCATCTGGTTAAGGATTTATCAATGATAAAATAAAGCATGGGGCATATATGCTTGTTGGAGTTTGTGTGTGATTCACGGTATTGGCTTGGTTCGCCAAAGCTGGGATTGTGCGGAAATCGCCGACGTAGAGGGATTCAACTGGAGTCTTGGATGAGCCCCAGAAAAAGTACATCTGACTGAAGCGGGACGGATTCCGATATTGAAACTTCCTATCGCTTCGCTCTAGTCTAGTTACTATTATTACTTGTAAAAGTAAGGATAGTCTAATCCTTAGAAAGAAGCTAACTTCTCTTTATTTAGGTAGTTAAGAAGTAGAAGCAACTAGCCAGACTATTAAGGATACTAAAGAAATAGCGTATATAATCTAGAATATTGTCTATCTGTTATAGGAGGAGTGAAGCTGCTTGACCGAATAGGGCAAGGGGTTTAGAACTGACTTGTTAAAGGAAGGAAGAAACCCTGCGCTTAGCTTGAGCAGCGGATTGGGTAGAGAAGATAGTGGTGAACGACTCCGCTCTTGTTGATTTGTTGAACAACTTGCATCCCTGCGCTATCAATGAGTCAATGCCCGGACCAATAGAGAAAAGATAGGCTCTTCCTTCTGTTGTCACAAGTCTTGTTTACTCAGCCGGGGGTTTCCCCTTCGTATAACGAAGCACGAACTCAAACAATCATCGGGTTTTTGAGTGGTCGCGCTTGCAGTTGAGAGAAGTTGACTTGGCTTTCTGTGTGAAAGAAAAACCTTCGGACAAATTTTGAAAGTAAGTCACTAAGCTGCTTGGAGTTCTTTCCTAATCTTTTAGTTATAAGTGTACGAAAAGCCATAGTAGTATGCTGAAAAGATAAAGTAAGAAATTATCTAACTGTTAAAAGAGCCTCCGGAAAGAATTCAAAGCCCTCTCCTATTCTATATAAAGGTCCATCATAGGGCCCAGAAACACAGCCTATATATAAGTCCATTTTCCTAGGGTGACAGAGAGTGGGCCCAACATAAAACCCCAAGCAATCTAACAAGCACACGCAGTCACATAAGACAGGGCTGACCTATGGCAAATTTCTAAGCTATCTAGTGTGGTAGGACTTTCTTTGATGGTTCATGTAGGCTTGGGTCTTTCATTCGGGCCCTATTGGGTGGGGTGGGGTGGGGCACCCTGTGGGCCAATGCGTATAAGCTTGGACTTTCTTAACGTGGCTCATTTGACGACTCAGTAGTACATGGATGTCACGACTCTATTGGCATCGAATATCGAATATTTTCTACGTAAGCTGGTTGTACAAAGTTTGTTACAATGTGATTCGGGTATATTTGTGTGCTCCACAAGGTAGCCAGAGCCAGCCAGGTTTTCATTAAACAGGCATGAGATAGTCTTCAACTGCAGAAAAGTAGTGCGGAGAACTAGCCAGAATTGTGCCTGCCATCAAATTCGGTGACGCATGGCGGGATTCCTCTACCACTCTATAAATGGAGGCTCAATAAGTGTCTTCTTCATCAAATTCAAATCAAAGAAATTTCGTAATAGCATAGCTATGGATGTTGCAACTTCCAACAGGCTTTCCGCAATTGATGCGGAAATGCGTCAAATACAACAGGAGATTCAAAACCGCCGGAGAACTCTCAATTTCTTTTTAAGGAATATTCGAGCGGTAGATTCAGCTGCGGCAGACGAACGCATTAGCACTTCCGCAGCAAACATAAGGAATTTGGAGCTAAGGCTGGAAGTGCTGCGGGAGGAGCAGCTCGAACTCATTTCGGAGGCTGTGTCCCGGCTGTAACACTCGGTGACAGACAGGGAAGACTAGAAAAAAAAAGTAGTTCCTTTATCTTCTTTCTACTTGTTAAGGCCTATCCTTTGACTTATTTATGTTTCTTAAAAAATTAATGTAGTTAGCATAACAGAATGCTTTTAAAGCTCTAGTTCTCTAGGAAAGTCATATGTGGTTGTTTATGTAATGTAGTGTTTTATTTAGTAGAATAAATCTTTTGGATAAATGTTTTTTCTCGATTGATAGAAGGACGGATTATATTGTTTTGAACCTTGCTCGCTCGCATAAAGTCGGATTTGAATTTCAATCCAACAATCAGGATGGGTAGAAAGACATACCATCTGCCCTTTGATTCTCTGGCCGAGTTGGAATTGCATTGGAAGGGTTAATAAGTTTTTACAGAAGTAAGTGGGATTTTATAATCATAATATATAATTTACGGATGCCTACCGGAAAGCTCAGTAGGGGCTGAGCTAGACAAGCAAGCAACTGTCAGCCCTCCAAATAGGAAGGGGGGAGATCCTTACCAATACATTCTAGATCCGGCAGACAAAGCAAAAAGCATCTCTTATATTTCTACAAATACAGATATCGATTCAGTGAGCTAGCCCGCTACAGATGATTGCTGCCTTGCACTTCCAACCGGAAGATAAGATGCCAGGGACAAATGACTTCAAAAAACCTATTATTTTCACAGATCTGCTAAAAAAAAGCCGATTTGAGATCCTTTATCCAGGAAAGGCAACATCTATCGCAAACCTTAAACTCGTGATTGAACTAAATCTAAATAAAGGAGGCCATGAAGAAGGTTTTTCTCACTACACGAGTAAGAAGTTACTAGCCGCCTACTCTATATCTATAAAGAGAGACGGATTTCGCCTGCCACTCTACCGAGCTAACCAGAGCAGATGAGCATCTCTTTCAAGAAAGGATTGAACAAGTGATTAAACATCTGGCGGGGGAATCGACCTACTTTTTCAGATGATTTGTGGACGGATGGCCAATAGCCAATGCCGTTACCAATTCAACCGATTGAGAGAGAGAGGCCCATGCTTTCCTCTTCCAAATGAAACTTCCCTTCCAAAATCCATGGCATTAGGGATCGATCCTTCCATAAACTTCGGCTTTGTTTCGCCAACAATAGCCAACGTGGATGTGACAACCCAACCTGATAAAGGGACCGAAATCGTATAGTCATTTCTATTGGTTTTCCATCCCGAGCTCTACGAAATGGAACCCCATCAAGGTGAACCCCTCCAACTCCAGATGCTTCACAGGGCAATTCAAACAAAACAAAGTACAAATAGGCTGCAAAAGAGGAAGAGTCTACGTTAAGCTGATTCTCGTCTTTCCCTAGCTAACTCCTAATCTCCTATCTTAAAACAAGTCTTTATGCGTCAAAGAAAGGGGAGCCTGCAAGCTTCCACGGGCGATGAACTGCTTACGGCTTCTTCATTCGCTTTGTAGCCATACCGTATAGAGTGAGAAATTCCTTTTAATGGGAGTAGCTATAAAAAAAAGCAAGCATTACAGCGAAACGATCCTTCTGACTTTATACAGAGAGAGGAAAAGCAGCAATCCAAGCTCTTTTTGAATCGGATATTGGATAGGCTAAGCTAGGTGTAGCCCGCTCTCTCTACGGTTTTGCTTGAACTTGTCAAGCCCGGGTGCCTATGCGATTATTAAGGCAGGGTGCCTATGTACCCGTGGTGGAGTGGCTTGAATCAAATCGTTTGTCTAGAGGGTGTAGCGATAACCAAAGTGGACTGTACTAGAAAGTCAAGATGCTGTATAGGCAACTGGACTTAGAGTAGTGTATCGAACTAGAAGACAGGAGCGCACCAACATCATTGACGAAGATAAAGACTTGGAGAGTGAACTCTTTCTGTGGCTGGAGAAGCTTGAACAAAGGCTTCTCGTAAATCACCCCTTTGAAAGTCTTCTCTCGACGAGGGCACAGGTTCATTAGATCATAGTCCTAAAGGAACTTACGAAAGCCTGACAATAGGACTATTGGACGAAGGGGGTGCCGAAAGGGGCTTTCTAGCTAGTGCGCGCATCCGTCTGCTGCTTGTTTACTTGGCCTTTCTTCTTTCAACCCTAAGAAAGATGAAGGCGGAATGTCAGCAGAGTCAAGAAAGGATAGAAGAGAAATCGACTGTCTTTCTTTTGTCCCATAAGCTATAAGCCACTCGACTACCAGGAGTGGAGATAAAGAGATCACATTAAATCCTAGGGCTGGGGAGAGAGAGATTCCAGCCTTCTTCCCAACTGAGGCAACAAACAATCGAGCAGAAGGTCTGGCTGTGCGCGAAGAAGGACTTCGGCCATTAGTGAAACTGCTTTCACGAGTTGTTGAGGTTAATTCAATCGAACATCAGCTTCGGAGCTTAGAGCACGCCAAGCACAAGCTACTTCCTTTCCACTTCCTACGAGATTTGAAAGAGAGGTCTTTGTCCCAACCTTTCTTGTCTTCAAGCAGTGTCTGTTTACGGCCGATTTCAGGGGAAGGAGAAGCCTCAGCGTACCAAACAGATTCCTTAGGTTCAGGGGCTGAAAGGGACGGATTCCCCATTGGGTTCAGGGACGAGTACGGAAAGTCAGAGTCCAAGTCCCAAAGAACGAGTTCAGCCACTTCCTTCGCTATTGATGGGACATCTAGATCTAGGTCAGCCGCATCCGCAGGATAAGCAGTTGACGGCCGGGCCAAGGCCAACAAGAGCCATGTTTGCATTTGATGAGCCTGACTAGTAGCAGCAACCAGGTTATGTCTGTGCTGTGACTTTATATGAACCGTGTCGGAATGAGCATCAAATCAACCAAAAGTTATCAGCTTCTTTCTTAAGTGCTTCAGTTCGACGTGATCTATCGCAGACGGTTTTGAATCACACTCTACCCCTACTTTCCACGCATCATGAGCGGATTCACCTTTCTCCCTCTGCTACTCCAGCCAATTAGTCATCTGAATCTTTGAATGTGCTAATGGTTGGGGGTCCGCCCAAGCTTTCTCGATCAATAGAGCTGTCAAATTTCCCCTCTCCCCGATCCATGCTGTCTTTCGAATCCCTTCATCCGACCCCGTAGTGAGGAGTCTGCATTTCAGAACCTGCAGCTATCTCCAAACCAAGCCCTCGAAAAAATCTAGTGGTTACAGAATCCTCCAGCGGGGAAGGTAAAATTGACTTGCCCTACTGATTTAAGGGTAGGGGAATCCCTATTATTAGCACTTAGAATTGATGATTTCGCGCACCCACCCAGGCACTGGAGAAGGCTTATGATTTGGAATGGAAGGAGTAGAAAATTTTTTATCTCTTCCTCACCCACAGCAATGGTTATCCCCGTTATCACCTGAATCGTACTTATTCCATGGAAAATGGGAAATGTCGAATTCGGAAGGCGGGGTAAACGGAATGAAGTACATAGAGCCTCATGATAGTCCTTATCCGTGTGTACCGATCCCACCTTCACAGCACAAAATCCCCTTTTCCTCTGGGGTACAGTAAGATTCGAGCAAGATGGAACCGAAATCCTTTGTATTGGCTTTGGGCCATAAATGCGGTAGAGAAGGGTTGCGCCCGAACCTTCAGCATGCGCAAACCTGTTTGCACGCCTCTTGCGGAACGAGATCAAACTGAAACTATTCATGCGGATGGAAATGGCATGGGAGCGAACGAGCTAGGAAAGCAGCATGGAAAGCGAGGCTCGTTGCACCCCCGCGGAGCGGTAAGGGACGGGACTCTTATCCCCCGACTAAGGTGCTTCCATTCCCTACGTATGCCGCTACATGCCTTCGCCGCATCCTCTCATGCCCGGTCCAGAACGTCACATCTTACCATGATTGGTGGGAACGCGGTTTCTCATGATAACAGGGGTAAAGCTGTCCACTCGGGGATGAGCAGATTCAATAGCTGAGAAAGGATGGCAAGACAGTCAATCAGAATCAGAAATAGCTGTCTTCCGATGATTCACTATTCCGAAATAGAGGGCTGCGCTAAACCTTACGTAAAAACCAACCTTACCTTACGACTGCTACGGGTAGCTCTCAAGGGTTAAACTCAATCCCCTCACTACTTGCCTGTGAACCAGAGCTAATGATTGTAGATCCTCTACCGTAGTAGAATTCACACCAACTTACTCTAATAAAAAGATTTTGCGATTTGAATGCCATATATGACTTGACTCTATCAATTCCGGAACCCTCCCAAAAAAAAGGATTCATAACTTTTTTACTTTGGACAGAAAGTGATTGCCGACTTTAGGTCTTGATAGCGACTCTCTTGACTTCACTGAGGAAAAAAAATCCGAATAGGATTAGTTTGCTCGCTCTGCACCTTTGGTGGTATCGTATCGAATTGACTGACCCCGTCTTCCATAGCTGCTGATTAGTCAGCTCGACCGGGAAGTAGCATATACAGAAAAGAATTCGGTTACAAGGTATTCGGTCGAATTGGTCTTCTTTCCTGTAGTAGTTCATCTGATGAGTTCATCGCGCAATTTTATAGTTAGTTTAAGCATCGGGCTTCTGAAAGCTATCTTCTGTAGGGATCTCCGATCGCCTTGTATAACTATCGATCAATGGCTTTCGCGCTAGGAGATCATCAGCTTATGGCAGGAAGGATGGATATGAACTCCCTATTGATATAAAAGGGGATGGAGGTGAAGTCTGAGCCTCGGATGAGGGGGGGAATATAGATAAACTGGGAAAGGAATCATGGTAGTACGCCTCAAGATTGGAATGAGGGGAAGGAATGGAAAGAGAAATGGATGGGGAATCCCCCTATGTGCTGAGAATAAGAGGAGCCAACAAAGTGAAAGATACCCGTGGGAAAGAAAGCATGGGAGCCCCAAGCCTATGGAATAGTATCAACTCACCTCACTTTCACAAAGCGAAGGGACATTGCTTACAAGTCAAAAGGACGGGATTTAGGCTAAGGCACCTCTCATCACAGCACGTCGAAAGCATGCCATCCAATTCATTAGTCAAAGCCTTCCTTTCGCCCTCGCTTTCCTTCATCTCATGCATCTGGGGAAGGAAGCGAAGCTGTTTAAGTAAGAGTTAGCGCCTATGGAAAAGAGATTTGAATCGCTTTGTGGCGGGCTAAGCTGTGATCTTATTCCTAACTGGGGATATTAAGTAAAATAATCACATCACTCATTGGCAAAGCATGAATTAGCCTTCGAGTTGTGGCTTCTTGTTCATCTTTCACTATCTGACCTTTCATTTCAGGTTCTCTTCTCTTAGTCTTCCATGACCCATTCCTCTAGAAATTTTGAATAAGCTAATAAGAGATCGATTACGCGCATCGTCGCCGATTGTCTTGAAAGGAATTAGCTAACTAGCCTAGCTGACAAGGCATGGCATGAATGGCGGGATGCTAACTCGATTCGCCCTTGCCTCTACGGGATCAACTACTACTTATATAAATATAAAGCACCAAAGGTAAGCAGTTCCCAGTCGAAAGAGAAAAGCTATTCTTCTTAGCAGTTAAACAAGTGAATGGAATGATTTTCCCCCCGAGGGTGACTGAACTACCCCGATCCTCATCTCTTGAACTCGTTCTGGCAGCTAGTTTAATGGCATCTCATCTAGTCTAGATCGATTCCCTAAGAGCTTCTTCTCTAGCAGGCGATTTGGCCCATTTTTTCTTTCCTGGTAATAAGGCAAGGCCTTTCCCTATCACGACCGCCTTCCTTTCTTCGGCATTCATTCGTCTCAAAAGAAAGAGCTAGCGAACATCACCAATTCCATTCCAATTCTCTCAGACAGAGCAGGATAGCTGCCTTCAAGCTGCCCCTTTAGAGCGAGGGCCGGCCTTCCGAGACCCATGCTATCAAGAAGAAGAGCCTGGAGCAATATCATTGACCTTGCGCCTGCTTTGATTAGGACATTGCCGCTTTTCATCTCAAAGAGGATCTAACTCTTTCCGGCTTAGCCGAACTACTTGGCTCGGGTCAATTCAGTCTTTTTTTATCGCAAGTAAATAGCCAAAGGGCTGATGAAAGAGCACCGTCTTCTCTTCTTCCTGAAAACATTTGCAGAGCCGTTTTTACAAAAAGACTAGCATCTCTAACAGGAAAAGCAAGCAAAGACCTCCCTTGGTGGCCTCCCTCCTTGAGAAGGGTCAAAGCAGAATCAGACTCTCGGACGTGGGATCTTGCCTAAAGAAATTTCCATTGAGCGGGGTAAGTCTCAAAAAGCATTTCACCGGACTCTTCCCCCCTTACTCCAAGAGCCGAAACAGCCTCTATCCCTTCAACAGCAGTTAGACCTTTTTCTAATCCCGGATAAGCAGCTTAGAGTAGTGAAGGAACCCGAGAGGAAGAATCCTATCTTTGAAGGCTTGAGGGAACGGAATCGGAATTGAGGCTTTCAAAGAATGCTTTCATTTCAAGAGGCGCTTTCTTATTTCTTCTGGGGATGATTGAGTGGAAGTTGTTTTTTTTTTTCCCTTCTAGACGGTTTTCTGCGGTTCCCCTTTTCCGTCAGTTGGGGTTGGATTCCTTTTGAAGGTAGGAGTTCGTTACAGGGAGTGCTGCTAAGGTATTTTGTAAGTTCCTGCATATCAAGTTCTAAGGTAAGCGCTGTGCTAAGTTTATAAGTCCGTCTATGTCGATTCAGTTGCAGTTATTCTTCTTGCGAGCCAGAAGTTGTAGTTGTTTTCCTTTCATTCACCCTCTCCCTGTCATTAGCTATCCTAAGCCTTTCTTTCGTCCTGCCATTCTTTCTGCTAGCTATCTAGTGGGAGAAAAAAGAGAAGCCCATACTGTTGGAGTGCTAGGCTAAGCCCTTTAGGGAAAGGGCTTAATCTAACTCACCTCACCCTCTACATCTTTAACAATTACTTACCTTACGGCTGAGGATTGAATTCTTGGAACGGAACTCTATCTAATTCCAGCGTCCGTCAAGCTCTTAATAGAGATGGGAATGCAAAAACAAATAATCTATTTATTCTTATCATTTTTTAGGTAGAAGTGGAAAAGAACTCGCCTAAGGCTTCCAACTCCAAGAGGCTTACTATTGCTAATGTGCGGCCCGAAAAGAGTAAGAAAATCCCAAACCAAAGCTACGTCGGACCGGACTTTTCTGCTAAGAGGTCGTAACTTCCTAGCCTTCCTAACTTGCCTTCAGAGCTTTATTCATTCGATACTTCTTCTTCAAGATACCTTTTTTTTATCCCCATCATCATCCCGAGCTTTTCACCGTCGGTCCCATGACTGCACGAGCCCTATCCGACTGGACACCACATCTCGTCTTCAACTCATTCCGACACTTTGAGATCCTATGGTCACGCCTTAGTCCGAAGGGCTAAACGGGCTTTTGGGCATTATTAAGAAATGTGACTCTCCACCTATTTCATTGTGTGCTTACTCCCCTTCTGCGCTAAAAAAAATGGTGGATAACGTAAGACTTTGCTTGCTCCGAGCCATCTTGTTAAGGCTAGGGAAGAAGAATTTCATTCCAAAGAAGGGGATGAGAAGGAAGACTCTTAGTTGTTGAATGCGAGTCACTACATAGGTGGAATTGGATAAGCTCCTTTAGGCCCGGCTAGCCCGTAGAGTCTTAGGCTTTTTCCCACTTTCCCTGACGCAAGGTCGGGGTCGTTACGAATAGGACACATATACACCAAACCTTTGAAGGATGAGGTTCCAGTTCGCCATTCCTATTATTTATAGGCTTCCAGTCTCCTCAGAAGTCCGCTCTTCCATCTTCGCAGAATTCACCTGGCTCTCTTACTCACCTTCGCGTCTAGGGCATGATGTCTTTATTTAATTTAAGATGATTCAATTGGTCAATCGTCTTGTTATTCTCAATCAATTCTTCCAGGCCTCTCTACGGGATTGGAAGAAGGAGTTTTCACCCAAATGAGTTAGACTTCCTCCGAACCGTGTCATTCTCGAAGTATGGCACAACACTCTGTCGAAAACACGAGGCGGGAGTGCGTCGAAGCATGAATTGACCTAGCGACGTGAACCTTGGGTGAGGTGCACTAGCGAGCGACTTCCTTCCCCAAAACAAAAAAAGAATGCCGCTATCATGCGCGAAGCGAAGCTTGATAGGAGCCCGAGAGAATAGAGCAAACTCGACGTCACAAAACCAGGGATAGATCGCTCAAGGGAGCAACTCGAGATAGATGCAAGATTCTTTCTCCTGCCCTTCACTTAGAAAGAAAAGTCCATTTTTCAGCACGCACTAATTCCTACGTCGGTCGAATAGCCTTCTTGTGTGACCTTCCACGGGGTGGCAAGCTTTAGAGAATAGGGGCGAGGTCCCCATACTACAGAAGGCCATAAGCAGCGGCTCGACGGAGATGGTTCGAATCAAGCGAAACCAAAGGCATTCGTTGGCACCCGAGATGCTAAGGATCGAAGACTTTTGGGATATGGAAAAGCACTTTCTGTTTGTGCCCCTTTTGACGACCAAGTCACAATGGCAACAAACAATGTATCTATCTGGGGCAGCTGTGGTGACGGACGCGATATGAGGACATGCTGGAGGGCCGTTGCGAGATCAACGCCTGGGATGGGAGGAACTAAATAGGGATAAAAAGGAAAGGAGCAGTTCCTGCCTGGGAACGTTGTATGGCTCGCACGAGAGTCCCTGATGCGGGCCGGCGCTGTTCGAGAAAATCAAAGCAGACCATGGGGGACTGACTGACCCGAGCTATAGACAAAGAAGGACTTTGATAGATAGAATAAGGCACTCAGACATCAAAAAGAGGGCTACTTCACTATGAATGGTAACATATGAATTGAGACTAATGCGACGGGTGTCAATTACCAAAAACGACTCGACCACTAACTCAGTCCCGCGGGACATTTCTAACACAAGGCCGAAGATGGATGCGAAGAATATTTGAAACCACTCTCGAACCATCACACGGATTCCAACCCAACTGCCCATTCTATAGTAAGAACGGAATGGAAAGGGCAAAAAAACGAACGATTCTATACGCAGACGTGAAAGCTCTATCGATAGAAGCATTCATTCTAGCCTATATCTTTATTTAGAGAGGAACGATTCCCTCGTCTGAGAACCGCCATTCACGCACTATTCCTCCCCACTAAAAAGAGCTATTGAGAATCTCGATAACCTAAACAAAAATGCAGAAGTGAGCGTACCCCAAAGCTATCCTCTCTTCCCCCTTTTTAGCCAACCCCATTTTTTTTTCACCTTGAATTGGTCAAAGCCAATAATCTGATAAATAGAAGGAAGAGAGATCAGAAAGATACGCGGACGACTTTACTATAGTATAGGTCGGATGTTTCCGTGAGCAGTAAGCAGCAGATCTCCCCTCATTGATTTTGGGAAAGCTGGTGGCCGCCTGTGAATTCTTTCAAGGCAAGGGGCGGCCTGATTCGACATTGTTGTTTACTCTGATCCGGTCGAGGTGGTTTTCGTTTACCAGCGCGTAGGCGGTCTAAGTTCCTATGACCGAGTCTTTCTGGCCCCTGTGAACATCTTATCTTATTGTATTAAAGAGGGCCTCTCTAACCGGTGAAAAGTGGTGGGTGTCCACTAACGGCCATTCCTGGCTCGGCTCCGATAACGCAATTCCGGAAGGAGTCGGTAGTTGGGCACTGGATCCCTTCGGACCTGGAGAACGTGTGACGCTGGGTCGGGGTTTGGTGAACCAACTGGTCGCTCCTCTAGTTGAAGTATCGGGCCCCTTTCTCTTTCGTTGCCTAGGTTACACCTTCGGAATACCCCAGAGGGGAATTTTTCTCTAAATCCCTCAATCTTCACTTTACGCCACGCCGACTCTCCTTTCGTCATAAGGCGTGGAATTAGACCAAGGGGAATCTCCATAGGAACTAGTCCCTCAGATTTAGCACGTAGGAGATCGAGACACAGCCCCAGGGCTATGAGGAAAGATGTAGATCGATCGCCTCAGATAGACAACTACATAGATAGAAGGTCTCTACAAGTCTATATAATATATTCTTTTTGATTTCGTTCCCCCCGTAAGATCACCAATGAGGTCTGCAAGTTTCACATCTAAGTAATACCCGATCCGATAGTTTACGATATATATTTAACAACAACATTCTAAGCTAAGAAAGGAGATTTTTAGATATCGGTAGTTGTCCGGTCGTACCCAAACAGTAAGATTCCAGAGGGAAATGCACCTAAGATCAAATATTTCGAGCCGGCTTCCGTGGAAAATTCAGACTTTCTTTTTGATGCTGCCATCACATAAAAACATAAACTTTGAGGCTCAATAGCTAAATACATGGCAATTGAATCATGAGCCGAGATCATAAAGAGCATACTGCGAGTAGGAAGTGGAATTAATACAATGAATTCAGAAGCATCAAACCTCTCTTGTTCGGAAGAATCGAAACACATCGAAATGGTACCAGCCGTACTTAATAATAGAAGGATTTGGCAGAAATATGTAAAATTGTCCCTCCTAAAAAGATTATTCCGGAATAAATGGGCAATAGTTAGGAGAGGTGCGCCAGCGGCGAGCAGAAGCAAGGTTATTAGATACCTCAGGAAAGCCCGGCCAGAACCACACGTGCAAGTTTCCCTGCATGTGGCTCGTCCGTGATAACTTATTCGGATTTGCGCGAACTAGCGGACCGATCACTAAGTGGGGATGCTCCCTCCAGCATGAGCGAACCTTTTCGAAACTGGTTAGGAATGGGCGTCACTATCCCAGCCCGGATCCAGCCAGGTTCTATTGATCATGTCCCCTTCCCCCTTGTCTTGGGGCGTCTTTGGCTTTACGAGATAAAGCCCGCCATCAAAGTCTTTCTCTTCTCGTCCTGGATCATATTCCGGTGCGTCCACAGAAGATTTGTTGCAATGCATCTTGCTCAGCAGGCGTAGCTTGGAGTGGGAGTGTAGCGTGGGTAAGGAAAGTGGCCGCCAGAGAGGAAGCCAAACCGGCCTATTAAGCGCAGAAAAGCTAATATGCGCCGGAGAAAGCCAGGTGCCGGAGGTAAGCTCTATTCTATTCGGCCCGGAGCATTGATTCCCCATAACGAATAGGCTAGCTCTATCTCTCAATTGCCTATCCTGTGCTCGAGAAGGTCCCCCAGTTCCTCGGCAGCACCTCGAGGTGCATTTAGTTGTCTTACATGAGACTCGGGATATTCCTCACTCCATGGCACCTTTCGCTCATCCATTCCGCCCGCCCGTCCAGACGCGGCGCCCTTTTTCATTATCATCTACCGCCCTTTCTTTCCTCCCGGCTATTCACGCATGAAGATCGTCGTATGTATGCTCGACTTTGGTTGCCGGTGCGTGTAGGTAGGAGTACATTATGGCAGGATCAGTCACCCGGGCAAACCAACCCTCCTCCGAGAAGAATTGTGCTATGCCCCCCCCCCGATCCCTATAGAGCAAAAGAGCTGCCTGGTGATCCCTAGGTTGCAGCACGTCCGGTCGTTAACTCCTCGCGCCGCTGCCGCCGTTTCTAGGACCGACCGACGCCTCACCTGCACAGGTACCTACGTAGTGTCGGTCGCACATTCAACATAGCGTTCGGACTCATGTGCCTTCCAGAACCAGGGGTATTCGAGCCAGCTGCGTACGATTAGCCAGCCTTGCGGCTGCAAAAGGATTAGACGTCCTCCCATGCTACGGTTCCCTGCGGTCCGAACCCGGTGCCGCATTAGGTTAGGGAGCTGGGCTTTTTTCGCTCCTCTCACATTCGTTCGAGCTGCTTCGCTCCTCCGCATCCCAAAGCGCGCTGCCCTCCTAGGCGCGCAACACTAAGTAATCCAAGCCAACCCACATTACTGACTAACGGTGGATAATCATATTTCTTAGAGGTACTAAATACAACTCCATGAATGAGCAAGATGGAGGTTGCATTAATGATAAAGATCTCTGGGGAAACCGCTAAAAAAAGATTGAACATGTGGGCCGAACGAATTCTGTTTTCATTTTCCCCGTATGGAGCGCTGAGTTACAAACGTTACGATCTTCGGCAGGCTTCTAGGCGGCGGCCTAAAATCAAAGGCCTTTCCTTCACGGGCTTACTTAGTGCTTGTGCTAAGGCGCAGGTTGATCTCTCTGGTTGAGGCTGCCTTCTTTTATTCAACTTTACACGTGGGAAGGGCTGACTCTCCTAGTGGCTCGGCTTGGTCTCGCTCCCTTCCTGCACTATTACTTTCCTCCGCCCTTTTTAGTAACCAAATAAAACAGCAGTAAGACCAAACTGAGAGTTAGCAGCATAAACAAAGAGGGATTTGTGAATGATATATACAAGTATCCTACCCCCTACCACCTTTTAGTTTTGTAGTCTTTGAAGAGGGGATGGAGGGTAGTCGGATTCGCCCGTAAATGACTTTGCCATCTTTCATACTCGGATACAGAATCCTCAATCTCTAAAGAATTGATTATCTCTCTCACGCAAACATGAGCAAGTGGAATTCTTTCTTCCGAAGTATTTCTTTGCCAGGCTTTTAGATCACGGTCGCAAAAATGAATAAAATGGTTTAACACTAAAATATGTAATTCGTCTTTCTTTCGTTGTAATTCTCCCGGAGAAGGAGGAATTACATTCTCCCCCGTCTCGGAGGCCGAGCCCGTCTGTGTGGAATTGGTTGGCGTCGGCTGGTTCACGCTGGACGCCGAACCATCCCCCTGTCCTAGGATGGAGGTCCAGCCCGAGTTGCCTCCAGACGAACCCGAACCCAGGATGGAGGTCCAGCCTGAGTTGGCCCCAGAATACGCCCCATCCTCCGAAACCATACTAAAGATTACACCTCCTTCGTTCGAAACAACTGGACCAAAAAGAAAAATAGACCACAGCAACTTTGTATCACTCCTAAAATAACCAAGATACAGGGTGATCAGAAAAAGGAGGCACGTATGGATAACCAAGACGAGTCCCTTCCCATAACGTCTTGTTAATGAGACCTGAAAAAGACCCAGGAGAATGCAACATAAAAACAAAACTATCCCATAAAGGGGGAGATTCATTAGACCGCTGCTTTGTTCTGATCCTAGAAAACGTCTGCAACAAGCTGAAAAAAGACTACCGAAAAGGGGCAAAATTATGAGGAGGAGTCGTGTGATCATGGTTCTTCAATTAAGTGTCGATCGGTACGTACGACCTGCGCGGTTGTTCGTATTTCATTTTCTTCAAAGGCACATGCACTAGGTTACTTACGGATACTGAATCTCAATCGTCCAGGCAGGAGCACTTCGTTAGATTTGCATGTGAAAAGCATATATCTAGCCTTACTTAAATCACGGAACACTGTCTTCAGTCTCAATCAAAGACAGTTCCATTCGATCTTAGCCGATCTAAGGTTGCTTAACCGATCTCAGGCTCTCCGGCCCCATTTCGGTGCACTATTGGAGAGCTCACTGGGCCTGCCGCTTTCTCAATCGAAAATGGAAGCTGTCAAGATTAGCTGCTCTTCTTATCTATGTAATTTCTTTCTTCTTATCCTCTCAACTCTCGAGTGACTTCCTTCCTTATCTATGTAATTTCTTTCAAGAATTTAGTTTGCCCAGATAAATAATATTATCGTAAGGACAACTAAGAGTGGAAAAATATTACAAATGAATGTAACAGCTTAGAATAAGCCAAGAGCTGATAGTGATAGGCTTAGAGCTCACTTCACACCAACAGAATTGTCAGCTTCCTTCTCCCCTCAGCTTGAGAACTCCTATCTACATCAAGATCTGGCCCTGCTCTCTGGTGATGTTCGCCCATTCCGTGGCACCCGCACGAAAAGAAAGATCGGCAAATAGCGTACCAAGAAGATCCGCCTCTCTAATTCACTTGGCAAAAGACAGACCAACCAGACAGTTGAGTTCGCAGCTACAGGCGCAACAGGCCAATGAACATCGAGAGAAGCTATTCAGTCAGTCAAAGAGGAAGGGAAGGAGTGGATTCTCTCTTATTGTATGTGTATGAGTATGATCAACAAGAAAGCCATAACAGAAATGATAAGAAGGTCTTCCATCAATCATACAAAAGCAGCTTCAGTAGCCTAATACCAGCACAAGTCGAGGGGCGTAAGCGTTTACCTTTACCTGTTTAATCAATCCCTGGGATACTAGGCCCACTCTTTAGCACACCATAAGATCGGATATATATAAGGGCTTTAGCCCGAGGGAGAAGGGGTCCCAGATCTAGTTGTGATTGCCATTGAGCTTTATCTCATTCGATGGAGGAGTGTTAACTCTGCGAAGATTGGATTCCGTCCCCTGGTCTACAACCCTTATACATTAAAGGGTGGTCTTTCCTAAGTAGTTCAAGTAAAGAGCTCATCGTAGACCAATGGCTAGTTTAGGAAACCGGTAAAGTCACTCTCTTCTCTTGATTCACATTCATGCATATGAAACCGTTGCGACCCATTTATTCGCCGCTGGCACCAAGCTTTCTTAAGGCGCTAAAAGCTTCGGACTATCCTTAACAATGGCGCTAGTTAGTGAAACCCTAAAAGCCAACCTCTGCTTCTCTATTTTTACATTGGTGAGGGCGCGCTCCTGTATTTTCTTGGTGTACCTCAGCTTCGCTCCTCAGTCTGCTTTAGGCGAGATTCCCTCTGATTCTTGTAATCAAACAAAAGCTCTTCTCATACTTATGTTAAAAAGTGGCTTCCTCCCTAGCAGTGGGCATTAAAGGTACGAAAGCACTTCTCTGAGAGTGAGACTTTTGAAGGCAAAGAAAAAGAAGATAAAGACTTTTTATTTTAGGCTTAGCCCTAGAGCTAGATCATAGAGGGCAAGTCCTCTTATAGTAGTAGTCAAAAAGGCATAGTCGACTTAGAGTGGTAAGCTTATTCTCTGCTTTCAATAGAAAGAGTAGTATGCCTTGAGCCTTAAACTCTTCCTTATAGTCATGTCTACCTACTCTTTTGAAGTGAAGCAGAAAGCAGATGGACACAAGTGCACTAAAACAGCTAAGACATTAGGCCCTTTCCATCTGCCCCTACTAAAGCACTCGAGGAAGAAGACAGTCCTTTACCGAAGAAGGCGCACCGGTTGATGCCAAGAAGTAGGCTGGCTTGTTGGTAGAGTTCCGCATAAGGCAGGGGAAGGAGAGGAAGAGAAGGAGCGGTGAAGTAAGTGAAAAGAGAGGGCCGGTAGAAGACTCATCCGTGGTGCCCAAGCCGTGAAGTCGGAATAAGCGCTGAAGTTTAAGCATCAGACCCACTAGTCGGCTAAGCCTTTGAAGGCCGAGGGTAGCCGGATTTTGGGATAGGATCTCCCCGGCCTGATAGGTTCAACTTGACGAATGACTGTCTCGAAAGTCCTGCACGAGTCGAAGACCTCATCCACCTAGGATGGTTGGCATCGGCTAGGTCCCAGGCAACGCGTGAACTTTGAGTTTCCTACTAAGGTGCCATTGCAATCCGCGAGATGGTTGTCGGGAAGAAGTACGGACGAATATTCTAGTACTTGCTCTTATCTTAGTCCTCTAACGCCCACACCTGACTCAAAAAGAAATGCTCCTGGTAAGAAGAGTTTGACCTTCTACCGAATTCTATCCCATCTTCTCTACATCAATGCAATTGGTGTGGAATGATTATTTCCCCATCTGTCTGTAGCGAGTTGGGGAAAGCCGCTTGAAGCTCATCTCGCCGGCTGACGTTAAACCAATCTCCCATAGGAAGCTAAGGAGCTACTATGAATGGAAATGAAAGTCAATTGCTTGTTCAAGCGTAGCATGCGAGGATGAAGCCTTCTGATAAGCCTAGGACTCCGGTCAGGGACAAACCTTTGACGGTCACTTTCCGTTGCTCCATCTCTGAGAGAGGATATTTTACCATCTTCCATCTCTATTGGGTGGAGAAGAGCTATTGCATAAATAAAGGCTGAAAGAGCCCAGCTACTGGTGACGGGTTCATTGACGAGTGAAAGAAACCCTTGAATGGATTCGTCTGGGAAAGAGTCTCTTTCATCAACAACAGTCCTTCCTGAAGGAAATGGAAGACGGAGCGGCATACCGAAAAAAGAAAGGGTAGTATGAAGCCGACCATTAATGACTAGTTCGAACATCAGGAGCGGTCTGATCCCCCCATACTCATTTATTCTCGGAGCTGGCCCACCAGGTTTGTTAAGAGTCTGCTTCTTTAGAGACCGGAGTTGTTCCCAGTGAAAAGGAATTGATAGAGTCCGACTTCCCTAAGCATATAGAGAAAGTAGCATGATTAGACCTTAGCCGCCCTAAAGCTACTACCCCCTCAACCATCAGATAGACTCTCTCCTTTCTATAGGATAAGGATAGCGCCAAATGACTTCCGCGCGCTAAGACTTAAAAAGTCCCATAAGACTGGACTTAGATCCAGGGAGTTCATTCTGACGGTTAGGTGTGCAGGAGGTGTGGATTTTGACCCCCTTCTTGACCAAGCACTGAAAAGACTAGCGGAAGACTTTCTTATTCCCACTGAAGCTGCAATGAAGACCAATCCGCAAGCTACTCTCTTTTCTTAGCTGCTCTCTTCTTCCTCAGAGCCGAGTCTGCCTAAGAGCATATTCTTCTTTACTTGCCCAAGAAAGAGGATAAGCTCTCTCTGTCCCCCTTCCATCTTCAAAGTGGAGTCCCGGAGTCTTGAGGAATTCATTCTATTGAGTTGTGCTTGGTTGTTGACCAAAGATAGACAAGCATTCTTATCGATCTTGAACAACGATAGACTGAACACGAACCCAATTTCGATAAAAGGTGAAGTCGAAGCTACTCGATCATTCAACAAGGACAGCTGGAATCTACGCTAGGATCCAACCTGCGCTACCAGCTGTCTTCTTATTCCATTTCTACTCAGCTTGAAAAGAAGCCTCAAGCCCAAGAGTTGAGGAAAGGTAGGTTTCTTACTTAGTGCTTGCATTAAGGGCTTCACTTACGCTATTTCTTTGATTAACCGTCACTCAGTAGGTTAGGTATGGCTACCTCGTTTAAGCAAAGAGGTCACAATCTCTGATGTACTCTATTTGATTTGAAGAGATGGAGTTGTCTCAGACTCATCAAAGGAATGAGCTGAAAACCTGCCCATAGTCAGAAGGAAAAAAAGAGAAAGTCCCAGCACTCGCAGGGGCGGATCGGGAGATCTAAGACGGAATCTCCGAGTAAGTAGGCGATAGAGGCGAACGCTTTATTTAGTGATCCCCGGATATTCTATCTCACATCGGAAACGGGCTCTGACAGTCCTTGTTCCAGCTCAAAGCCAGAAAGCGAGTTTAGCCAACACGGTAATATGATCCTTAGGAAGGGAAGAAGGGCTCGATCCCAGACCAGGCTCCGCTCAAGGCTAGATAGAAGATAGGCTATTCCTCTTATGAACTTATTAAATCGAAATCAGCTGCACATGAATATGACTCTATTACTTTCTTCCTTTCGTACTCTTCTTGCGCTGGAACTAAGAGGAGCAATAGCCTTTTAACAGACAGAAGAAGAAAGGCGACTTTTAGGAAAGGTGATGTTAACTAAAAATATCATAAGATAGAAAGGATTGTAGGCTAGATTCAAGGTATGCCAGTTGATTGATTATACTCCACTTCGAAAGTCTATTGTCGTCATATTGATCAGTGACTGAAGGAAGCAGAGGACTTAAAGAAGGGCCGGGTTCCTATGGTATGGGGGCTTACCTATTACACTGCAGCTGAAGAAAGACTCGAAGACTAGGCTGCCGGAAAGACCAATAGGATAGGCTTTTACTCAAAGGTAGAAGGATTGAACTAAAATGGAAAGTCAAGTTGGTCTTTCACTGTCCTTCTTCTTTTCACTCACTTGCTAGAAATGACTTATATGAACAGTGAGAAGAAAGCCTTTTCGAAGCTATGTGGCTCACAAAGGGGGTCGGGCAGTGACCAGGCCCACTCCACTTTCAATAGACGAAATCAGATCGTAAAATAGAGAAGGATTTGCTGCCACTTGAGTGCCGACACTTTTTTTAATATGAATGCTGGAAACATTGAAGCAAACTTACGCATAAAAACAATGAATGCTGTACCTCCCGTTTGACGTGACACGTTCCCACTTCCGCCACATAGTGGTAGACAAGGAGTAATGCTTGTCAATGCCAAGGGACTGACTTTTGTGCCCACGGTGCGTCAAACCATACCCAGAAATGGGTATGCCGGTAGTCGGCACCCCGGATTTAACATTGCGGTAAACTCAGTGTACTCCAATGCTTCCAACATGAGTCTAGGTCTCAGCACCTAAGACTCCTTTAAACTAAATAAGATCTCTCATTGCGGAGATCCTATTGAAGGGCACCTTGGTATCAGCAAGGGAGGTGATCGACTATCAGCCTACTTCTAAAAGAATCGAACTTCTTTACTTATGTTAATTTTATTGTCGACAGTGGAAGCGACTCATCCGCCTGATCACACAGACAAAAGAGCTCGAGTGAGGCTCTCTGTTATTTTAATTCTATAGAGTTCTGGGGGTTGTAACTACTTGTTCGCCGTTCTTTTTCCGTTAGCCAGTATCGAGACTCTAAGACTCCTTGCGCTTAGCCCACCGCAGGTGCTTTGATAGAGAGTCACTTTCGGGTTGTAGGGCGCAAGGGGATCTTGAATCAAATCCCTCTTTGCCAGTAGCTAGTTTAGATATGGCAAGCGGTTCGAGTCAAGTGTCAGTTAAAGAACAATTGTTGGCAAGAGTGCCGCAGTTATAGTCCAGAGTAGACCGAGAGGTTGATTTCCCTTCCTGGGGTAGTTCCGATCAATGGGGAGATTGATGGCTACCGACACTTGAGTCGCCTAGAGGGCAGTTTGTTCAGAGTTTAGTTATTCAGAGTTACCAGAGGGCATTTGAGCAATGGGGTGCTACAAGAGTTTAGTTGATCCGAGGGTCACGTCCTGAGGGGCGCACTGCCAACCGAGTTTGTCCAAGAGTGGGCTAGAAACGGCACTTGATGAGGGAGACAGACAACGCCGGACTGGGTGTGAGCCAGAAGAGCAGAGTCAGAATTTCAAGTAAGTGCTCTTCATTATGGTCCTGGAAGGACCTTGTAGCTGAGGGTGGCACGCCGAGTTAATCCGTTGAGGGGCAGGCGAAAACTCCGCTGCTCCCCCTCTCGATCAGCCTATTCTTTTTATTATATATTTCTATCTCCAGACCTGCAATACGCTGACTAAATTCTTGCTTGCTCTTTCAAAGCATATTCATCGTGAATACGCTTCAATTCCAAATTTAGAATAGTGCTTTCTTGATCAGCTAAGTCAATTACTTCTTTTGGTACTGTATCTATCCATAGATTCTTTTCATTAATTTTCTTAAAGACAGGCTCCCTTTTTATACTAATTTGGATTCCACGCTTGACTAGTGCGTCCTTCTTGATGATGTCAAGTTTGTGCCAATCAACCAGGAAGTTTTGAGACAGCCCTACCACTTCTGTACGAAATGGATCTTCGTACTGTGACTCAAACCATTCAGGATTCACTTCTTATCTTATATGAGAATTCTCAATAAAATATAAGTCCTTATAGTAGATATTCTGGAAAAGTAGAAACTCATTGAAGGTATCCCTTACTTTCTTTTTTTTCGTAAGACTCTCTTAGGAGATTCAAGATTGAGGAGGGTTAATCTCAATTATCCAGGGGTCAGACAATGCTACTTTCTCCTTGAACCTTAAGTGAGCTACCGATCATAACTTCCTTATAAAAATTTCGAAGCGAGTGTTCAAACTTAACCATTGAAGACTAGCCCTTTCAACCTGTGGTTTGGCTATTATTGGATGGAAAAAGTATACAACAGATACATTCACCGATTCTGACTAGCCCAACCCCTTCTCTGTGGTTCTTCTTGTTCATTTGAATCCGCGTTGTTACTAGCTTTGTCAGTACCTTGAGTTGATCTACCAAGGCTAAGTTCTTTCTTTTATTCCTTTACCGAGCTACGGATCCAGGAGCTTCACCTTGGCGCTACTATTTGCTATAACAAGGAACAAGCTAAAACGCTGACCTTTGAGACTGAACTTCGATGCCCTCGCCTGACGCAGCCCCCTTATGCTTCTGCCTAATCCGTCCGTCCCGGAAAGGAAAGGTCAGCAACCCAGAACCACTCTCTTGTTTCGACCCCCTAGAGCTCTTCTTGAAGATCTCGCTAATGATCTCACCATTTAATAGTCGTTTTCTCGAGTAGATATGGAAGATGACCATTTCTCACTTCTGGATATTCATATTCTCTTTCGGAGCCTTCTCGATTAGTGTATATGAAAATGTCTTTCATCTCTGCCTCAGTGAGCGGTGGCTGGACAAGATCGTAGTGAAATCGCAGTTTTTCTAGCAACACTTTAGAGGGATTTAAGAGTGAGCTATGCCATGGAGGAAGTCTTTCAATCATGGTAGGCTCAGTCATCGATCGAGTCGAGCTAGGGTTCGAATCTTCCTGTGAGTTAGGGCGAATACTATACTAAATATATATAGGCTAGGCTCTGTTCTGGTTCTTATGAGTATAAGAAGAGAAGAAGAGGTAGTAGTAGCCTGAGCTCCCAACCGTGCTCTTTCATCCGTATTGGTAACCCCTCCGATCACCTTGTCTTACCCAAGGTCGAAGAAAAGTTCCTGAACTGAGCTCACTGCCCTAGCCGTATGACTAGCCTTTGAAGGAAGGCCTAGGTTCAAATCAAGCAGTGCCAGGATGCTTCTGAAATAGCAGCTTCTCCGGATCCGGGCTTTCTTACTTATCTGATAGGCATGGGGCATAAATAAAATAAGTAGTAGGCTTTCACCGCTTTCAGCCAAGCAGTTGCTTTAAATAGGATGCGAATGCCATGGTTCTTCTTACAGAGTAGGCAGCTTTTCACTCAGCAGTGAGGGAATGGTCTGCTGTTGCGACAAATAAGGGCAAGGAAGAGGACAAGTGGAATGTCTATTGCTCCACTTTCTTAGTCTGGTAGCAAGCGCGGTACCCACTGAAACTTTTCTTAGGAAAACCGAGAGGGGAAGAACTTAACCTAGGACTCCAGCCCCTAGCCTACAAAGAAAGCAAATTCAAACTCTACTGCCCTCGACTGTAACGGATAAGAAGGAGATGGAACTAAACAGGCTTAGGCCCTTTTCTTTTCCTCGGGAATGCTACTACTAAGTCGAGCTACTTCCTTAGGCCGGTTATTTCCTTTTGCTTGATGCTTTTACACAGCAGCTGGAGCGGAATCTATTATAGGAGGCGTAGGGTAGGCTCTTTGGATAGATTGACTGGCTTGAGCCGATGAACCGGCTTCTACCACTGACGAGCTAATTCGGACTATGCCTAACTAGAGGAATAAAATCACCTGATCTTGGCTCAGCATCTTTTGAAAGGTAATCCAATATCTGGTAAGAAAGGTCGAGTCCGCTACTCGAAGCTGAGAAGCAAGAGCTCACTCGACCCGGGAGGAAGTTTCATTCCAAACAGCTCTTAGTTTGAGCTAGGAGATGGGACAATACGCTTTTAGACCTGGAGTTTCAAACTGACCTTTTGGGATCGGAGTTGCAAACAGCTTGACCTTACTTAGGTAAGGTTGGGTAGGGAGGTCTTCCCACTTCCTCTTCCCATTCATTAAAGGGTGCTAAGACGAACTTCGAATAGAAAGTTGACTACTATTATTAATTGCAATCATAATCATTTTAGACTGATTCAATAAAAGAGAAGCCTATATCTATCTGCCTACTGTGAATAATGCTTCACTCCAAGGCTGCTTATTAGAGCATTGAATTGACCTCTAGTATCTCATCACTTATCAGATGGTTTTAACAGGCTTTCTACTAAATCAAAAGACTACTCGCTCTTAAGGCTTCTTTCGAAGAAGATCAGCCTGAAATTCCGAGTTCGCATGTGTCACGAAAGGCCGATCATCCGATTAAGATATTAGTGCTAAATACAGTCAGGAATTCCTACTTCGCAGTTTACGGAGATTAAGAGTTCGATTGAGATGTTGAAGATTCATCTTTCTCTTTTGGTACCACGAAGAAGAAGAAAGGGTCCTTTAGAACAGAAGTCCAACAGATTCTCATCCTTTACTAGCCATAAGCCCAGGCATCTCTTAAAATTCCTCTATTGTTTGTTGAATTCAAGTATCGGGATCAGAATAAAAGCAAGATCAGTATCTTCTATTGCAGTAGATTTACCGGGATGATCTTGATATGGAAAGGTAGTTTTTGAGCCAATTCCGTAAACCAAGGGTGAGCATTAGGCCAGTTTTGCCAAATGATACAGAGGAAATACTGAATGTTGTTGGAGATCGACCCAGTATTGATGATGCTCCATTTTTTAGATAATGAGGTGTAATGGAAGGCTAATTGAATCGTGTACCGTGAGTGAGTGAGCTTAAGGCATTGGCCCTTCCCGGAATTTTCTTGCTATGCGTCCTGCCTAAAGTGGTAAGAAAGCCAAAGGGCGCCCTTAAAGCGAAAACGGACAACCCATGGGATCTAGGCTTCGCCGACTGAGGATACTTGCTGTGGGATCTAGCGGCTCCAGCTGCGTTGACGATATTCCTTCATTGCGACTTATCTTGCACGATCAAGATCAAAGTGTCCGTCCGTTCGGTAAGTCAGCCAGTCGTCATCTTATCTTGCACGAGCATCGTCGTCCCCATCACTTCCTCATCCTCAACCTCTAGAGGAGTTGAAGATACTTCTTTGTTCCTCTTGTTTGTTCTTACTTTTGCTCTTACTTCTTCTCATCTAAGCATTTGCTTCGGCCTACACTCGGCCGATATCAAAAACAACTCGAACAAGACCGGGGTCAACCGACTTAGAAGAAGACACAGATACAGATGGGTCAACAGATTCAGAGGTAGACTTGTCAAGCGACACAGAGACACAGGTACATAAGGAATCACATCATCGCCTCCTCCTTGCTTCTTCGCGGACTGATTTTTTCTCGGCTAAGGATGTGGATCAAAGACCACTGATGCAGTCTATAATAACGAACCTCGTGGCCAATGGGAGCCTGTGACTTTCCCAAATGGAAGTAGACCGCCAACAGCACGCACTTGCAGCCTTGGTTGATAGGAATCAGTGGAAAGCCTAATTGAGCATTTCGAGAGCCAGGAGTGAAGTTAAGACTCGGTCAGCAACAAGATCACCTCCTTTTGCATCTGTCTCCCAAGCGAATCAATAATGATTGTGGCTGGACTATTCTATTCATCTATCAATGACGTTTATGAATGTTATGATGGCCAGGCATAGCCTGAACTCTTTCGTAGGCTGCTCTCGAGCCCTATCTAGAAAGGGGCTGAGATTCTTCATACTAGCTTGGTTAGGTCAATAAAGTAGACCAATCCTCCCCAGTTTACAGACATTTCCTGTCAAAAAGAGGTGCAATTCAGGTATGTATCATATGGAAGATACTCGCTCCCTTAACTTGATTTTGAAGGAGGAGAAAGTCAAAGAATGGGTTCTTCACATTATAGCTTTTCGGATACACCAACCACGAGATAGATAGAATTCTCCGGACTATGAAGTCAGGCGATCGACCAGCTCAGTCATACGAGACGAAGCTTTTTGCTCCTCTTGTTGCCACTCAATAAGAAGAAAGCAAGGCCTTGCATGAGTCCGCTTCGGGATTGGCTATTCATTTTAGGCGCTTCTGCTCCTTCTTACCTTCTTATTGGAACGGACTTCGCTCCAAGGATAGGCCTTCCTCGTTGGGAACTGTCTGCTTTACGCCTTTCATAGCTCCTATAATAGTTGATAGTAGGCAGAGGAAAGCCTAACAAGGTGATCCATCTCGAGCAGGATCGCATTAGGTCACTTAGTTGAGCCTCGAAAAACTTCTCCCCGCAATTGAACCAAGGAAAGACGATCGCCTCTATCTGCAGTTGACTTAAAGGTCTGTTCAATAGCATTTTGACAAGATAAGAGAGAGAGTCAACTCATCCCACCAATCAACCTACTTATCTGTCTTCCTCTTTGAGATTTGAGAAGGAAGCCCTAAGCCCTTTTGATTGCTCTTCAATCTGACGGATTCTGGCCGTCAACCAACATCTGCATCAATAAAAAAGAAAATACACAGGTGCCAGTGGTCCACTTCGGAATAAATCCTGATGAAAACGCCCGAAAATGCCTAGATGTTCTCTATTGACCAAGAAGCTGACAAACCAACCACAAGAGAAACGTCTGCTCTTCTTCCTTGAAGAGCAGTTATTACAAAAAGACTAGCATCTCTAACAGGAAAAGCAAGCACTCTCTTTTACGTCTCCTTCCTTGAGAAGAGTCAAAGCAGAATCAGACTCTCGGACGTGGGATCTTGCCTAAATGAATTTCCATTGAGTTGGCTAAGTCTCAAAAAGCATTTCATCGGCACTCTTCCCCCTTACTCCAAGAGCCGAAACAGCCTCTATAGCTTCAATAGAAGTAAGGCCTTTTTCTAATCCTACTGCCCTTCTCCCAAGAGAAACCATCGAGAGGAGCTCTAATTTACGAGAAGAGTCAATTAGTCGGGGAACTCAAAAAGAACCAGAAATGCACTTTTCCAGATATAAAGAATATAGATAATGTTACCATTAAATATCAGAGTTAATAGGTTAGGACTTCTAACTAGTCAAATAAAAAGTGCAATCGAGCCGAAAGTCGACCTATGAGTCTCAAAGGAGAATTCCCTATTTAAGATTCTAAGTGTCCCCTTTTTTCTTTCTAAGTCGTCGAAGTTGGATTTGCTTTTGTTTGAGAATGTGGTAAGAGCTGAAGTTCCTTTTAAGGACTGACTTTAACTTTCTTCGTTGAAAGTTATCTTTGGGGTCTAGTCTCACATCCTCGTATCACTTGCTTTGTCGGCTAAGGCCTAAGGGCCATTTCACTCTCGTTCTATTGTGCTAAGGTAGCAGTCAAGTCTTGGAAGCAAGCAGTCAGTCTGAGCCCCACTTTTCCTAAGAGTGGTCTATTTCGGCATCTTTTGTTTCGGGCCTGCTTTCTCTTGTAAGCATAACTCCAAAACCTTTCTCCGATACTGAACCCTACCGAGAAGTATAGGAAGTAGTCTTTGACTGAGTCCCCTAGTCTTCCATTCGATTCGGTCCTAACAGCGGTAAAAGTCGTAGAAGGTTGACCAATGAACATAACAAGAAACTTATCAAGTCTTTCCGGGTTAGGTTAGTCAGTGGACGGGGTCCATTCCGAAGGAAAGTTCTCCACCTCTTCTTCTGTTGTAAAGAATGTTGAATATGTCCAAGCGAATGTTTGTTCCAGAGCCGAAGTTAGTACGACACGATTTTCTCTTTTGACTGAAGGGCTGAGCCACATAATCGAAAGAACTGCTTATAGTGGTTGACCTTGACTATTTAGACGATTCAAGTAGAGGACCATGATCTGGAGTGGAGGCTACCACAACTAGGGGAAGACACAAATAAGCCGTAGCTCGATCTAAGCGCTTTCGTACTTTCTCCGCCGGCCTTTCTTCGATTTGACCTTTTCTTTTGAAAGCATGTCCCATGTACCAACAACTAACATATAAGGTAAAGAAGTCTGCCAACGCCTATCTTAGGGCTCGATCTTCCGACCCTGTCGTTTCACTTATGTGCAGAATTTCAAAACTATACAGAGCCATGGGAGGTTTGACTGCTTGCTTAGTTTTATGAGTAGTAGCCAATAATGTTTCCTCTTCGAGGCTTTGAGTTAAATGCCAACGCTTAGCCTGACCCTCAATCACAGCATCCACTAAGCCAGTGGAAGACTAAAAAATGCGTAAATCATAAGTCAACCTCAACAATGCTATACCTCCCCAATTTTCGGTTATTAGGTCTTTTTCTTCTTTCATAAAACTTTCTCAAGGTTCAACAAAGCGAATTCTCCGACAGGTTTAAAGACGACTAAGTCAGGAACCTACTCTTCAAAGATTGATTCATTTACCGCTGCCGCTTTTTTAAGGTATCTTTACTTTCCGTAGGCGCATACCAGACCCAGTTTCACTCATGCAATCGTAATTGAACTATTCTTCATTCAATAATAATCTAACTTAAAATAAGTAATAAGAATCGATTTAAACTCCTAAAACGAATAAGAAGCCTATTGAATTCTTTTATATTTATATAATCTATAAAGTTCTACCTTGAGGTAACTGACCTATTGGAAGGAACTGGTTGCCGGGCTTGAAACCATGTCTCCCGAGTTCTGATCTCCTCACTCAGTACATATGGCGCAAGACGTGATTCCACATCTCTAGTGCCGCCCGGCTGGCACTCTTGATCGAGGAAGCTCCGCCCAAAGGTCCTCATAGAGGCGGTCACCGGTTGCCTAAGATCAAGTCCTAAGTAGTCGAAGTATGAATGATGGGTCAAACGAGAAACTAGAAAGTAGTAAGGTCCTTGTAACTGTTGGTGGTCCTCGTATATAGTAAAGCGGCTGTCTAGCGTAAGTTTCTATCGTCCCTAAATTTGAAAGATTTTTAAGTAATCGTTGTTGTTCATTCATTATGTATATCGGGGTTTAGCTTTTCAAGATCTTTAAAAACGGCACTGTTGATCCCATCTTTCTCCAACTTCTCAAGCTTTTTTTTTAGAGTTTCAATAGTATATTCCGCTCCTTTGTTTAATATCCCATTAGCGACCAATTCATCTCTTTGCTCAGCCCAGAATGGATTGGGATCCAATTGGGCCATGCGATCGATAAGATCTCTTTTTAATAAAATGATGGCATCGACTGTGTCTGTGTCTCGCGCCCGGTTAGGGGTAAAAACCGACAGTCGTTCCGCTATTTTATCATGTTGATATTTCTCCCAATCAAAACGAGCTTCCGCCCGTTGTTGAACCGGCTGCCCCCTCCCAACAAGATTATTTTCCTCTACGGAGGGAAGCGAGGGTACAGAGGGGACGGAAGGGTTC
>JAIVEN010000043.1:382500-390000 GCA_026686845.1 Adenanthera pavonina
GCTTTCCAACTAGCCATTGTACCTGAGATTGCGAGAAGTCCTTCTTCTTCTTTGGAGCTTGTTATTGGTCCCCAGGGAAATGGGGTGACAAAGAGCAGCTTGCTTCTCCAATTGGATCATTGCTCGACTCGATGGGTAACTTCTAGTGGTTTGCCGGGGAAGCTCTAGTTTTTCTTTCAGGAGTTGGTTGGTGGCATGGACACCTAGCCCTTTCTTATTTTTAGTATTTGTTTGCTGGCACAGGTAGTAGATTCATTCTCCACTCCAGCAGTAGCAGATGTAGAATCTGAAAGGTGGGATTCCCGGTTGATTGGATGCTTCCGTTAGAGCTTCTTCCCCTCCTGTCATTTAAGGGCACCTAGCTTACAATCACTAGTGAAAGAGTGCCAATTGACCCAACTAGCGAATCTGTTTACAACCATTCAATCTTTTTCCGCTCGAAAGCAGTCATTTTTCGGCTTGATAGCACAAGCACGATCCATCCATCTCCCTCCGGAGAGTGAGTAACAGGTGGAAGGACTTTTGATAGCAGGTAGGGTAAACGGATATGGATGATAGTTGGGATCCCAGGTAGGAGAGCCAGCCAATTCAATTAGAGCAACTGTAATTTGATTCCTTGTTTAGTTTAGCTTTTGTGTAAATAAGTCCTCCATTATTAAAGGTAAAAAGGGAAACAAAGTCTGGGCTTAAGTCAATTATCCTGGGAGTGTATAAGGCTAAGAAGGATATATACCTTTTGTTTTGAGAGCTTGAAGTTTTAAGATTACTCTTCCTACCCTGTCTAAGGTGTGTAGGATTTCTCCCAAGAGTAGGATGCCTCCCCCAGTTCTTGTTTACCTGATAGTCTACTCGTCTCAGTAGTTGTTCTACGAGAGCCATATGAGTAGTGAATAGTTTCCTTCTTGGTAGAAGGCGACAGTGGCGAGACTTGAGAGGGTAGGTAAAGTGATATTTCAAGCCAAAGGCATGAAATAAGGGGCTAGATATAAGGCACTAATTGCTAGATTTCTTTCCATGTCTTAGTAATCTTTACCGGGAAGGTCTAACTAGATAACTTTTCCTGAGGTTTTAGTTGCAGTGAATGGAGATTTCTTCTTTAAGGGAGCAGTTCCAGAAGTTGCACTTTCTTTCGATGTTGGTCCAGGCCCCCTATCAATTGGCATTGAAGTAGGCAAGGCCAATCCATCTGTTAAGTCAGCAGGTTCTAGGTCAAAAGCTAGTGTATAAGGTGTCTTTATCGTCCTAAGCCCTAAAAGTGCTTCCGCCTTACCTGGAGTTGAAGTTACCGTTGGAGGCCTTTGAGTTCCAGTCTCAGTAGTGGTCTTCCCTATATGTACAGGGGAGTAGTTAGTTGCGAGTGTCAGAAAAAAGTGCTTTGATCCAGCCGAGCCTGTTCCATCAAGTGATTTTAGGCAAACTGATAACTTGAGTAGTAAGGAGTGTAGCCTTATTGACTTTTCTAAAGAATTTTTAGTCTAACTGCTGGGGCCGGATGAGAGGAAGACGAAAGCAACGAGCGGCAAGAAAAGTCAAATGGAACCCAGAATCGACAGAAGCATAAACGTACTAACAGAAGAAGGACCCCTAGCATTTGTAGTCAAAAACGCTTTCACCGACGAGAATGCCAGAGACTTCGAGATGAGGAGGGAATCGACTAAGACAAAAGGGAGGGGCAAAGAGTTGCTAGGAAAGCAAAGCGAGAGGATAGTTTTGGCTCGACCAAGCAGTCGTTTCACTCAACTAAACCAGTCTTAGTAGTAGCCTAATCTTGATATTTCCCATGGGCTGTAGGAGAGGTTTCTAGCTTTACTTCGACAGAAAGGGGGGAATAGGATCGAAAGAATATACTAGTACTATAGAGCGTTATCAATAAGATAAGAGAAATTGAAGATGTTAATGTAGTAAATGGCGCTCATTCTTTTTCTCATTCGCTAATACATGACCTACTTAAAAGAGAAATGATTATTTGAAATATTCAGATTTATTCAACTCCTTGATTAAGAGAGCACCAAGCCCACCAATAACTAATACGTCCGCGGGTTCTGGTTCTAAATCGGTCCATTACTGTCTCTCTCACACTTTTCATATCGAGTTTGAATAGCTAGTAATTCCATCTCCGAAACGACAAGATCACCTCGTTCTTTGTAGAAGTCGTACGTTTCGCGAACTTCTCATTGAAGAGATGGTTGGCGGTGATGTATAGTCCTTGTGCCTGCATCGAAAAGAAAGAACTAAAGTTAATGCTCAGATCGACTGAGGAAGTTCCATAACATCATTCCTTTCCACTAATAAGAAGAAAGTTGAATTAGATCTTGGAAATGGTCCACTCAAATAGATGCTCATCATAAGTGGACCGACAGCCTATGATGATTCCCTTTCAGAACCTATTTATTGGATGCATAGTGAATGGCTACTTTATTATGATTATGCTCTGCTCTTGCTGTCGAGAAAGGAAGATTCCATATAAAAGAGACAACAGGTTTTATTACCCTAAGATAAGAGCGGATTCTGATTCACTTTCTAACACTAACAGGGCATTCTATTCCGAAAGTGCCACAGCGTCTTGCAAACAAAAAAACTAGCACTTGCTGCTCAGCAGACGCTCAGGCGAGATGCTAACTGGAGAAGGACTGACCTCAGAAAGCACGAAAATAAAGATTCGTAGTCTTCGTTCGGAGATTCCACCTATACCCTTTTCACTCGGGAAAACAACTCTAGCCTCTATTCTTTGCTTTGTCTTGAATCAAAGAGGAAGGACAAGAGCTCGGATAACAACGATCACAACTTGAAATGCTAGACTAGAACTACTTTACTTATTAGCTATATGACTGTAGTGAAGCGAAAGAGGGAGAATGCGCTACATCGGATCTTGCTGTAGTTGATGAAAGAGCTGTAGTTTATGCTGTAGCATCGGTTATTGCTCAGGTTACGAATGACCTAATCTATCTATGGCAACCAGCCTAGATGGAGATGCGCACCTAGGAAAGAGAGATGACAGCCCTAATAAGATTGGCCTGTCGATCCATCCTGATTAACTTACGCTATTTCTTACGGGTATTGAACGGGTGGCAACTTGCCCCGATAAGAAGCCCGAGTGAAAGAGTGCTTATTTTTGTAGCATAGGAGTTCTAGTTGTAGCTAGGAGCCTCTTTTCCTTCTGCCTTCGCTCCCGCCTTCGGAGACTGTTCCGTATGCTCCCCCTTCATCTGTGCCTTTGACTGAGCTGTATTCGACCTCTGTTTCCATCAACGATGTAACTAGATCCGCTCTCACTTACTTCTTTACTTATGATATTTCGAGTTAGGCCCTCCCCACTTGCTTTCAACTCTCGTGCGTGTATAGGGTCGCGATTACTTTAATAGCTAGTTATAGATCGTTGCCCAGTATTCAGCGGTTTAGGAGTAGTTATAGTCTTTCGCTACCATAAGATGGAAGCGCAACAACGAAAGTGGTTCAGTTCACATCACATACATAATTTCTACAGTGACTTTAGTTACTTTTAACTAGTTAAGGCTGCTTTACCCACCTCTTATGAGCTAATTTCCATGTTGGTAGAGTCGTTAGAGGACTTCAAGTCAAGGACTGCAGACTAGCCTAATTCGCGCATAATGCATAATATAGTAGTATACATTGTATGATGCAGCAACAAAGGCCACTTGAGAGCTTGAATCGTAAGCGCCATGAAGGTGTTGAAGGCGCTGTTCTTGGTATAGCAGCTCGAAGTTCATCAAAGGTGAACGACGAATTATTGTTGGTGACCGTCCTGATAAAGGATTAATATTCTTCAGGGAGTCCTGCCAGTGCATAGATCACCATGTCTTTAGAAGAAAGGGGAGAGTTTATGGCTTCTAGGGAATCCGCAATGGACCACCGAAGATACGTTGCCATGGGTTGGGATCCCTTTTTCAAAGATTGAAATTAGAGTTTTGTCTTAAAATCTTTTTTACAAGGCTAACCAAATATCACGACAGGTTGTCAGTTCATGAACCTCTTGAAGAATCTCTTTTGTAAGAGTTGCATTGATCCATGATAGGAGGCTTTGGTCTGTCCGAACCCAAGCCGAATATGCAGGGTTTTGTATGGCGTTGCCATTGGCATTGGCATAACAAATAAACTGAGGAGGACTGGCGTCGACAAAGCCCAGAAAATCATTTCAGATTCTAATGTAGGAATTGGGATTTAAAAAGAAGATAATTGGTAGAGTCAAGTTGAAGGGAAACAATATGGGTGTAACTACCATAGGATTGGGGGTCTCTTCCTGTCCTGAAGAAGCTGCGATGAGGAATTGATGAAGGAGAAGCCAAGCCATAGTGTTGTCAAAGCAGCTTGGAATACTACAATCAGAGGCTCCATAGCTTTCCGTTTCTATCTATCATAAGCGGAAAGCGACCAAAAAATCCCTCAAAGTGTGGAACAAGGCTTCGGTAAGAAGATGTTCGATGCAAGTGCTGTGGAATGGAGATAAAAGATAAGACAGAAAAGGAGAAAGAGTGAAGTTCTGGTCTTTCTACTAGGTCCTCCTTTCGAGCCTTCAGATCAACTCGTTGGGGAACGAATGTTCTGGTTCTATTCGAGCCCTCTACCGCTGGCTTTGCCTCGAAGCCGGTGGAAGGTCTAAAGCACCCCGAGAGGCAGATACCTGTAATAAAGTATTTCTTTTCCACGTTGTAACCCAGAATGAATTTCATAAGAAAGGCTTTTCTACCACTACTTTGACAGTGGACCCGGAGAAGCTAACAACGCATAGAGAAAAAGCGCTTTTTAGCTTCATATGGCCAATCACCTATGAGGGAGGGCTATCGCTCCTTCAACTCTCTTTTTTGAGGATAGCTCCCCTCTTCTATTCCGGGACGGGGTTTATTAGATTATATATATTATATAATAAAGTAAAAAAGAGAGTCTCACTCACAAAGGATCTTTCATTGATCAGAAGGTGTTGTTTCTTTCCATCCCTAGGTTGTAGAAGCACTTCATAGTTTGTTATCCGGAACTGAATTCTAAGGATGTAGCTGCAAATAGTTTACTTAAGAAAAGTTCTCGGACATTATTTGAAAAGAAAAAGTTTAAGCTATTTTTTAAGAGTCGAGTGGGTTGAGTTGGGAAGCGTCTTTCTTGAGCTTAGCAAGCGGAAGGGGTTTCATCGGAGAGCAAACTCCCGAGATATTAGTGGCTTGATGAACTATCCCATTTCTTAAGATTAAAATTTTCGTATGAAACAGATCAGCTGGTCCGAATCAATAGAATCTGGAGTTGTTCGGAGCCCCTGCTGGAAATCGATTCATGCCAAAACGGGACTTCTTCACTTGGGGGCGCAGCTAGAGAAAGAAACCTATTAACTTAACACCAACAAATAAACTCTTTATAAAAAAAGAGATTTTTGTGTGGCCAACACGCTCAACGGCTTTTTATTCGCTATCAGCACTATTTACTCTCTCTACCTTTCTCTCCCGCTCGGTAGAAGTTTGATGGAAAGGGGATAATAAACAACGTTCTTTACTTCTTAGCTCATCGGGCTGTCTTAATCACTCGCTACCTAGGTACATGGGGAAATCGGTACAAAGGGGAAGTTTCGACTCAATCGACCGGGGAATCATGCTTAGCTTAGTCAAGGGGGAAGATGAATGTACTTACCTGCTCATTCATTCGATAAGAGAGGGATTGGAAGAAGAAGTCTAAGGTGTTATTCACTTATGTATAAAACCTCTTTCTTTATGTACCAAAGTAGTCTTAATTAGAAATATACCAGCAAAGCTCGAACAAAGGAGAGTGTGTATTCTTCCGGGAGGATACCGAGCCAAGCGAGCGAAGACAGAGACAGAGGGAAGACCAAGGGGTTCGGCAGATGAACGAGTGATTAATACTGCAAGAGGTATCTCGTTCGACTTCCACTTGCATTTGAGAAGTATATCCTTAGCTTTCTCTCGTCTGAGCCAGGATCACGAATTCCGGGCAGCAATCAACTTACAGAGAACTAAGAACAACGACTACGCCCCCTACGATTTAATCGATTTCTGCCACTACTTTTTGAGTATCCCACTCCTCTATTGGTTGAATTCATACAATAGAGTGAAATGAAAGAAAAGAGGGAACGAGACATCACAATGAGATCTTCATCTAAAAACTAAAAGAAGGGTTTTCCTTCTTGAAGAAGATTCAATCCGTGCGATGCCAAACACTTCCGTGAGTGGGCGCGGGGGAGGGAGCAGGGTCCCTAGCTCATGTTCAAGCAGGGGTTTCTACGCCCGCCCAGGAATACAGATAAGGAAGTGCAGCCGAAGGTAATGCAATTGTGGAATTCCGTTCAAATAGAAAGCTTTTGCTTTTGGCCAGTTCAAGGTCAGTCGTGAGCTGTAGGCTCAGATAGGATAGTAGCGAACCAGAAAAAATTCCCGTAGTTGAATAAGGTGGACGTTGAAAACTTTCCAACAGATAATATGGAATACTCTTATCAAAAGACGAGCACTATACTCTTTTTTTTAGGGCAGAAAGATGCTCACTCGGTTTCGGGCTAATGGACGGACGATTACCGTAAGCCTCCAGAAAGAAGACAGGGAGGGGATCGCTTATGAATTTCATTCTTTGAAACTACGCGCTAGACTAAGAATCCCTCTATTTTTATATCTTTTATTGGCGCTTCTATAGAATAGAAAGAAGGTTTTCCTCGTCAAAGTACGCCCAAAGACTTATCATAAATTCCTTTAAGCAGAGACCCTTTTTTCTGTGAGGGGTCGTAGGCTAGTCTTTCAGTAATTTCCGAGGAGTCAATTCTAATAGTTCTCTATTGGTTCACGAACACGACCCGGCAATCGTAGACCCTTCCTCTAGTTAGTGACTTGGCTCCCTTCCTTCTAGTCACTGCTAGTAGGATAACATCTATTAATCCCTTCTCTTCCTTCTCCTTTTGCTTTCTTTCTGTCTTCTGATTGTTGGTTCATAAAGGGAGTGCTCGCTACTATAAGACAGCTCTGCATTCCTTCGAGGCAATCGTAGCCAAGCTCTGAGACTATTCAAGCTAGTGTGGTAACGATATTGAGGAGGATACCTAGCTAGTCTTGAACCAGAGCAGGGAAGTGAAGCCCTCGATTAGCTAAGCAAATAGCTATATATGTCTTGGCCTCAGGAAAAGACTTCCATCTACCAATCAGCGGACCGGAACTCCCAGGCTCTGTCTTTAGCTCCCTCAGCATCTACTATGTGTTTTCCGGGTGAATCATTTAGAGTTCCTGGGGAAGAGGTGTCCCTTTAACCTGGGAGTGGCTCAAAGCCTTTTGTAGACAGGAGGGCATCATCTAGGTTGGAAGTCTCCATTCATTGTTAGAGCTGTTGGAGAGCTTTAGAGCTCAAGGTTCGTCAAAGTCTTCTGGTCTTCCATCGGGACTAGTTCCGGGGTGGAAGTGACTCTACCGAACCCTTAACCTCGGTACAAGAAAGAAAGCATCACTCTCATAGGAGTAAGGGTGCTTCTGCAAGGGAATCATCAATCCAAAAAGGCGAAATCCA
>JAIVEN010000043.1:395000-432500 GCA_026686845.1 Adenanthera pavonina
TTGATAGATTCTGTCCAGACAAAAAATATATATATATATATACGCAATTTTTTACATATCTCGTCGGGGAGTCGAAGCCACACAACAGCGACCAACTCTAACTGTCGCCCGTTAAACCACTTAGCGACCGGGATTTCTTCTCACACAGTACCCATCGTTACGAGATTCTCTAATAGCTTCAATCGCATTACATACAGTGATATCTTTTCATTTCTAAGACCGCCTCATTTCGAAACCGGATTCGCTACTTTTTTAGTCTCCCTACGCTATTCTATTAGGAATTTCCTTGGTTTCTTGATCAAACTCTCTGACGTCGAAGAAAGGCTTCGAGGAGCAGGGATGATTTGAATGAAATCCTGTATTTTTTTGACACTGAACACCAATCTTGTGACTTAAGTAAGTACAAGCAAGGCAATGGACTCTATCAAGAAGGTATGGAACTTCTCGACGCACCTCTTGAAATTGAAATTCCTTCTTTGCCACATCTCAGCACATATGCGACAGCGGAAGCCCAGATATGCCAAACCTTAACTAACCTCGCTTTAATCCGCTCAAGAGGGCAGCAGGAAGCATGAAAGGAAGGAGGACTTGATATCAGATTCTATGGTGGGTCTAAATAGATAGATTGATTCATGTTTTCCATATCATATATGGAGTTGGATTTCTATTTCTTCTTCTGGAAACAGCAATGGAGTTCCCTTGCCCTTGGATGGTAGGCCAGGGAAGAAGCTAGCCAGTGAGAGAGCAGGAGTATTGTGGAGTTTGAAAGACCCTTGATGGAGTCTTTCCCAAGGCCAGCAGGCTTACTTACGTAAAAAAAAAGGGAGTGACTACATGCGAAAGCTTTTGCTTCTTTCTTGACTTCTGCTGGCAAGTAGCTCTCCCTTTTTCCTGTAGTTCAGGATTCCCTCTCTATGCCCATATCTATTTAGTCAAAAGGCTAGTTCAATCGCTCTGAGGAAGTACTAATAGTGGCGTTTGTTGTTTTCGAGCTCCCCCTGCCTTCGGAAAGGATACTCCTAATGGTACCTTAGTTCTCCATAGGCGTCTTAAGGGGGAGTGGAGTGAAGGCATTCTCTTGGGAGAAGCCCGCCAGCTTACTATACTAAGAGAAGAGGGCGCTATTTAACAGTAGTGGTAGGGGAAGTCGTCCCGAAGCGCAACCAGACTCTTGTTCTTCCTCTTCTGCGGGAAGGGAAGTGGTGGTCTTGTTTTAGAGTATCCAGGTCTTGAGTGCCCCCTCTTTTGGTTAGGGAATCTTAGCGAATGTCCGGATTAGCGGAGTTGGGCCCCTATAAGCTATTAAAAGCATTAAGCAGTTGTTTTCGTTTTGTTTTGAGTTCTCGAAGGGCAAAAGATTCAATTCATTCTTCCTCACCCGGCCATTGGCGATGAGATAAAGGCTATTTCACGGAAAGCTACTCGACCAATAAAAGGGAGCCGGTTCAGATTCCTAACCACTGGAATAACTGGAGGCGATGGCTTCGCTTTCTGAGCTCGGTTGGCTGCCCTTCCCTCTCAGACATCAAGGCCCGCTGGCTGAAAGGTTACATCCTATTAACTTGTTTTGAATCGATCTTTGGTGATTGGGAAATAAATAGCCCTAGCCTTCGGTTCCGATCTTTTTACTTTTCTAAGGAGCCCCCAAAGAGGAGCTAGCTACAGGGGTCTCGGTTAACTACTGACTGGTAGACAGAACAGACTGGCCTCCTCGATGACGACAGTTACCCGCGGAACTAATAGGAAGAGCAGTTAGAGCAGCCGTACTTACTGACCGCAGATGAACTTTGCTCGACTGGAAAACCTTCTCCATCTTTTATTTTTATCCTACTCTGGTGAGAAAATCAGTCCTTGAGTCCGCTAAAAGACTAAGGCTATTGTAACCGGTATCGGCTACCGTTGACTTAGGGCTAATTGCCCTAAAAGAAGCGCTGGACTGCACTCGATAATGCTTCGTATTTAAATAATTTAGGATTGATTGTACAGTATAACCTCCCTCTTAATGTCTACCCTCAGACCATTGACGAACCTACTGACTGTAATGAATGGCTCTTCATCAATTTCACACCTAAGCATAAGCTCTTCAAATCGAGCCAAATAGTCAGACACATTAGACGTCGATTGCCTAAGATTTAACAACTGTTCAACCGATTGACTCCTATAGTATAGTAGGCGGGGAGGTCTTTTTCCTTCCACTTCTGCTTCATGACTGCCCACTGAGTAATGGGTGGTTCACCTAGACGCCCTAAGTTGCGTTGGACACTGTGCCAATCTTTCTTGGCGGATCCTATTTACTTCATCTTGGCAAAACGAACACGCTCTATGTCAGACATGCCATACCAATCAAAAGAGTCCTCCATGTTATCCAACCAATCTTTGAAGATATGAGATTAGGGTCCAACTTTCCATCATATTCAGGGACATCCACTTTGACTCTCCTAGTAATGTCTCCTAAATCCTCATGACCATACCTAGGAGGTTGTGGTGAACGCCTGCGCCTGGTGTGTCTATCTGGAACCCTAGCATGGGGTCCGACTGGAACTCTATGGGTTGGTCCTCATGAAAATGATCACCATCATCAAGTGCCGCTCTAGGATCTAAGGTTGGAAGGAGATCACCATCAGGGGGAAATCTGACAGTTGGTCTAGGGGTTGCGTGACTCATCCTATCCTATTAGGGCACCGTGTGTCCCAGAAGTGGGAAGTCTTCCGTGCACTTACCCTATATTATAAATTATAATAAATAAGGGGAAGCCTTTAACTGCTAACGGGCTAACGTAACGCCTTGATTGAGTTTTTTCGATAAAGGACAAAAGCTCCCAAGAAGAATCAACTCAGAGTAGGACTCAAAGGAAGATCTCTTCCCCGGCTTCTTCTCCCTTCTATGATGAACTTTCTTCACTTCAGCTTGCTAGCGCTTGGCTTACTTTGACTATCAGAGAGAGGAATAGACATCTCTGAGGTATAAGCATAAGGGTGGTGGTTATTCATACAGGCCTTAGCATTAACTGTGGATATTTCCCCACTTTCTGCTATTGACTCTTTGTTTGCGTAATCAGTCTTTCTTTCCCTATCAAAGCTATATCCCAGCAACCCTTACACGCATAGCCCTTGATCTTCTTACTGATAAAATCACGTTAACCATTCCACTGGAGAATCTTCCATCTGAGGTCCAGAAAAGGCGTTACGTTATAAGGCTATATAGAGCCCTGCGATTAGAAATGATCTATAGCTATATAGGGCAGGATCCATGGTCAAATTAATGGATACCCTGGAAAGCCATTCCTAACTGGCCTAACTGGAAGGAAAGGCACGTAGTCACTCGAGTGAAGCGAAAAGGGAAGAAACCAGGGTAATAGGATGAGCGGGGTGTAGTCCCTTAAACCGAGGGACTACTAAGTAGGTCGGACGGACCGGACCCTATCAGTAACCACTGTGGATAGTCTCGAATGGACTGCCTGGATCAACCCGAGGTTTGATTCCCCTCTTCCCATCTCTAATGTTAGACCTCAGATTCTATTAGTCATAGTAGTCCCAGAGTCTTTCAACTAAGCTCGCCCCTCCGAAATCGATGATTCTTGGCTACTTGATTAGGCATTTCCATCTCTCAAACTAGAAAGCGCTTTAGCTTAGGGCTGATCTTCAAAGCTAAGTTCAAAGCTCCTTACTTCTTTTTTTTTATATATACCGCAAGTGACGAACTATAGCCATTCGCGGTCACCGCAGGCCTACTTGACTTTTTTATTAAACCTTACCTGCCCGCCGCCCTTTAACAACCTAACGGAGTCGATAGAGCCCTTCCAACGACCCCCCAACCAGTTTCTGAACTTGAAATCTGTCAATGCCTTGCTTCTGAGCGCGTCCCCCAATCTTGCGCGCGCCATTCACACAGCGTTCAACATCAATTGGGTTGATGAAGTCATTTTTGCTTGCTAACAATGGGGTTTCGCCGGGCGAAGCTCCTATCCCCAAAGGCTGTTGTCGGCATTTCCGTTCTTTGCATGTTAGCACTTTTACCTGACCCTTCGTCACTACTTTCTGATCATGTGGATGCCGCTCTTAGAGAATCCGCGAAAGGAAACAGTGAGGGAGATGGGTCCTAGCTACTTCTTTCATACCAAGAAAGAGAAGAGGGGATGCTTGCTATCATTCCAGTGCCACTGTCCAATCAGTGAGTCCTCTTTATTTAATATAATTCCCAAGCAAAGGATTAGAAGGTGCCAAGTTCAAGGCAAAGCTTAGTCGGATTCTTCCCCTAGGTTAACTACCTTTAGCTTTCGTTCAAGCAGAAGACTAACTTGAGGATGTCACGTGGAAGCTTTCCTAAATCCATTTGACCGGAGCCGGGAAAAAAACTACTTATATATAAAAGGATATACCACCCAACCTGTGAGCCTTCCCAAATTCAACAGATTCCACTATAGCAACTAAACTCTTCAGATCAGGAATCGCCTTTCTTATCTATTATCTTGCACGCCCTGAGCCTGAGCTAACTCATTTATCTTTCGGTCTAGTCCAGTTCGGCGTAGCTCCAAGCGAAAACATAAAAGAATTCTCTGATTAGATCGTCCAATCTCTTTTATTTGAGAAGCTTGCACTTAGGAATACAGGGCGAGGATTGTCAACAGTCCCGAGATCCATTTACTTGACCTCGCCCTCTGTAGGGGGCACAGGCTCTACATCCTATTCTTGAACTGACTCTCGTCTCTTTGCTCTTTGTTTGACGGAGACAGAGTTTATAGACAATTGGAAGAGATCTGAAAGAAAGATCTCCAGAACTTTCGGCGTCAGACAAAGCAGGGAGCGGAGTTGGCAGGTAGCCCAAGCCTATGTTTTCTGAGATCGACGTACTGGCCGGCTAGCCAAGCTTCCCTTTCTTCTTCACTTAGATGCGGCTCGAGGGGTACTTTTATGCCTCGACCGTTCTTCACTTCAGCCCGACAGGCTCCTCAAGGTCATAGCCCATGTCCTTCGCTTCTTTGCAATCGGACTTTTATCTTTCTTATCTCACCATCGGTGACGATTCTTTCCAGCGTAGAAGAAGACTTCCGGGCTACCCTGTGAAAGATTAGGAAAAAAACCTTCCATAGAGAGGACGAATGTCGCTCCATTAGGGTCCTCTGCCTGAGAAGGTTGCTGTAATGCAGGAAGTGGCATCTTTACCGAGAGTTGAAGTAATTCCCCCAGCCCTAGTTTAGAGATTTCGTCAACGGGGTCATGCTCTTTGAGATAGCGTTGACCGTAAATCCCTTAGCTTTCGACTTTGGGATTCGGAGAGGTCTACGAACCTGTGCTTCGGCTTTCGCTGGCGGGCTTTCGTCATCCATCACTGTCTGGGCCGTCGTTGTAAAGACGCGCATCCGTACAGACAGTATGCCTAGACTCCTTTAAATTAAATTAAAAAAGGGCTTCTTGTCGGCAAATACCCAGTTTCTCCCTTCTCATCAACGTATTTGAAGCATTGATGAAGGGTGGAAGGTACCACGCTGTGGATCCAAGCAGGAAGTTTAGGAGGTGTCACCGTCAATCACGTAAGAAGTTACCTCAGTCTTCAGATCCCATGTTTGGCACACACAAGGGACGAATCTTGCCGATGGCTCTTTGCGAGTCGGCATTGTACCCCGGAATAGTCACCTTGGTCTGACTTAGCCGGCTCGTAGGAATTCATTCCAAGATCGGCTAGGGCCCGCAGTGGCATCACGTTGATGGAGGCCCCAGGGTCGATCTCTACCCGTGGTAGCCTTCTTTCTTTCGCCGATGTCACCGGTGAGATAAAGAGGCCGCTTATGTATGCTTCTTCCTGCCCTGCAAGATGTCTTCTGTCGATAAGGTTATATCTGCACTCTGGACTTTCTTCATTGGTGCTTCCATGTACTCATCTTCGATGCTTTGAACTTCCACCCTGTTGACATGTAGGGCATACTCTTCTTTGCTTCCTTCCGACTACTAAGCTGCTTTATAGGCTAAAGCCTCCTATCTACGGTAGCTGACGCAGCAAGACCCGAGGAATCGGATACGGATCTTTTTCAGTCTCTTTCGCTGGGGCAAAGCAAAGAGGGAGGACTTTCGGAAGAAGGCGTCGTCCGCTGATGATCTTGAGGTTGGGAGGCAGGTCAGGGGGAGAACTAATGCTTGTGGATAGCCCGCGAATACTCCTTACTTAGGCTTTCCCCCCGGAAGAGCGGATGCTACTTACTAAGAGACTTCCGTTAGTGAGGAGATAACTATAGGCTTTAGCCCAAAGACAGAGTCCGGGATTTCTTAACAATCTAGTCCCTCCTGAAATAAGACAACACAGGAGGTGGAGTGAGCCTAGAGTAGAATAAGACTCCCTCTGAGACTCTCAACTCATACCGGGGCAGGCAGGCAGGGAAAGACTGAGACTGCCGATACCGAGCCGGGGTTGATGAAAGATCACAGGATAGATACCCTATGGTTGGTCTCTATGCCTGCTTCACTTCGTAGCATTAAGGGGCCAGTGCAATGAGGGAAATCGACTAGGAACGCGATGTCTTCCCTGAAGAGTGGAGGGGACTTCGACAGCCCTCTTGTATCGGGTGAAGAGAGGGGGGTGGTAGGCTTAGTAGGGCTCGAACCTACAATATCACCGTTATGAGCGGTACGTTTCAACCAATTAAACTATAAGCCCCTACGGATCTCTACATGCAATTCGCTCACTTCGGGAAGAGGGAAGGAGGAGGCCTTTGCTCTATCTGCTTCTTCCTCTTCCCAGGAATGAACAATTGGATAAATAAATGATTTTCTTCTTGTATATATAAAATAAAGATTAAGCAAGCGGCCCTTTCGTGACTCAAACTGCCGGTACGCTTTCCGGCTCGCAACGACTCAAACGGGCGGGGGCTATCTATTTGCTTGCAATGCGGGCTGTTCGCCTTTCGGAAAGGGTTCGCCTATTTGATTCAAAAGGCGCTACTAAACTACTCTAGTACAGCTAGTGTTAGTAGTACAACAGAATGCCGTTCACCCCGCAATCCCTTCTTCTTCAAGAGCTCCCTATTCTCTAGCAGCCCCTTCTTTCACAGCTCCTTCTCAAGCACTTGCCATTGTCTGGAAATTTGCCTTGCCCCATTCTTAGCAGGCGCATCAATTCCTTGCCTTTGCTCTCATTGCTGCTTGAAGTCCAGTCTTTTAAGTGAAATCCCAAAAATGGAAAGTAAGTAGTCATTGTCGGGATGGAAAGCTACTCTTCAACCACTTATTTAAGCGCTATGCACCTAAGCTCAGTCTTTTTGGCAGCTATCTTGCTAAACCTAGATTCTTGCTAAAAAGTTCCTTTTTCTTCTCTCTTTATGCTCGAAATCGTACTCATTCGACATCTAATTCCATGGGCTACCCTCTTTAGCTCATTTTTATCTTTCTTTGACTTTGAGGAAGATCCCACGAATCGTCTTCTATCGACATCGTCTGCTTACTCTTATCGTACGCTCTTCTTACCCAACCCAAATCGTCTGGTACTTTATCAGCTCTCCCTTTCCCGGTGAAGGAGAGAGAGTTTTACAAGCTGACTAAGAGAGTCTCGTTGAAAGCAGGAACGAAGACTGTTTGTTACGACTATTTGAACTAGTTTCAAAGGCTTGATGGACCTTTGGGAGTGAATCTGGCTAGGGCGCCCTCGTAAGGCGTAGGGTAGGGATTTGAAACCGTAGCGTAGGCGAAACCTGGTAGCCCGCCCAGCCAGAGTTTGACCTTCTCCGGTCCTGGAAGGAAAGCGACTCTTTTCTTTTTCACCAGGAACATGAACGGCATTCGTCAGACTTGAGCAGTAGGTTTCGACTCGGTCAGCTGTAAGGATGAAGATTGACGGAAGCTAAAGAGAATGAATTGACTTCGGGCCCCATGCCATGTGCTCGATCCGATCAACGAAAATCCATAAAGAAATTACATAGATAGAGCAGTACGGGCAGTTTTCCTTTTCGATTGATCAAGTTTAGTTTATCCTGGCTGTGAGACTGTTGGCGGGATACTCCGGTGTGGCGATCCGCTAAGATCGAGAAGCTTATCAACGATAAAGAAAAGTTCCCATACATTAGGATGGATTTTGTTTTGTAACAACAAATCACAACTCGTTTGAAATAGACTCTACAGGGGAGGCGTAGCACTCGCTTACTTCTGAAAGGGAAACCGAAAGGCCTAGGAAGAGAAGCGTGAGGAAAAAGAAAAGGGATGGGAGGACCAGGGACTTTCTAAAAACTTTTGTTGACACTTTCCACATCCCTCTCCCTTGTTCTCAGTTACTCATCAAATGGCACTCAGTTCATATCTTTAAGTTCGATCATTGACAAGGTTCAAAGAAAGGGTGATCTTGCTTTCTATGTCCACCACCAGTTGTACTAGGCGATCACTCAGCTCTTTGTCGGCAGCCAATAGCGTGTTAATGAAAATCCTCGTGCTTCGCGAGAGCCATAACGGCCGTGGTAAGCTCCGCCGGAACTACCAGATCACGAACCCGACATCTCTGCAGGCCTTGAGTTCTATGCTATGCTATTTACTTATTCGGAACTGCGTTTTCCTGCTCTTTAAAAAGCAAGACAACTTCTCCGTAGGTGATAGCACTGATTCGGTACCTCCGGATGGCGGATGAGCAGTGTGCCTAGCGCACCGAACTCAATTACAATAGAGCGATGCCATACCCGGTCCCCTTTATCCTTCTGACTCAGTGCCTATGGGATTAGGTGGTTCCGGGATGTCTGACTCCGAGCTCGGTCTATCCACATCATGGACCTTCTGGCGCTTTGCCTTCTGTTTTGTTTGATCCTTACGCCCTTCTTGGCGTCTCCGGACTCTCTTCCAAGGGCCGCTTCCTTTGCCTCATACTCTCTCTCATTAAGTTTTAGTAAGCCTGACTATTTGAATGCTTTACAATGAAGTTAGCGAGATCACTCCGCTCCGGTCCTAAATCCGCTGGAGGAGGTCAATCTGGGAGATGAAAACAGGCATCGACCTATTTACATTAGCGGCTTAATAACAGGGGAGTTCAGAGAGAGGCTAAGAAACCTTCTCCGGGAGTTCAAGGACTCTTTTGCTGAGGAATACGATGAAATGCCTGGTCTGTCCAGAGACCTGGTAGAACACCGCACAGGGAGCATGAGATTCCACTATACTTATTTGATTTACCGTATTTGACTATCTAAAGCTGTTCCCTTTCTTGTCGAAGGGGCCACACGATATGAATGGCTGCTTAAGGAAGCAAAGGCAGTATTTTGTCGCTTCTGGCGGTGAAGAAATGGAATCTGCTGCAATAGTCGAAAATGCAGCTATCTATAGTAGCTAAATAGAGCTAGACGACTGTACTTGCTTGAGCAATTGGAGCTAAATCATCTTCTTTTCTTATTCTTGTAGGTTCTCGAAGGCCTGTTTGCAATGAGTGATTGAAGTGCTGCTCGGGTTGAAGCCACTAAAGAAAATGAAGCCAATGTCCCGTATAAATTGCCACGAGCACAGAAGGAACTGCTATGGAATTCCCTGCTACTGTTCTAGCTGTTCTGTTGTTGGACTAAGAGCTGTTATCACCTTTCGAGTTGCATATAGTAGAGATGCAGTCGTAAGGCCGCATCGATATAATAGATGAGTAAGGCAAAGAACTACTGATTGATCTACGAATGCCGGGAGGAACTTAACTGCATTAGTCTCATATTCATGCCCAGAATCAGATGTTCACAAATCGGCTCTTCTTTCATAAGCCAATGACGATCGAAAGGCCAGGGACATCTAGACTAGCCAGGGAAAGCTACTCCAAATCCGATTTTGTTCACATTGATGGTGTCGAAGGGGTTCTTGTTCGAGAATTCCCTGCAGTAGCTGGTCTTGACTCTTACACAACTACATGGACTGACGACATCTGGATGTGTGCTTTAGCGTTATGAAAGAACTGGGAGAGAGAGCTTCCAGGAATGGTTCCTGCCCGTCTAGGGGACTAGATCCTTCCTTGCCTTGGACTGAAAAAGAGTGAGGAATGGGGCTAAGCTATACGCTACCTTACCTTGCTGAATCATAAATAAGCAAAAAAGGGCTCCTTAGTGCTGTATGGAAGAAGGGGGTCCTCGTCTGAGTCCACGACTCGCAGCTGCCTTTCTAACTAGGTTGTGACTCCCTCGGGATGGTTTTCACATGGATTTGAATCAATGAATGAGTTCGATTCGGCTTAGTCAAACTAGGTCAAAGCCCGTTTATTCTCTCCTCTGGATTGACAACGGCAACTCCCACCGGCTGCTTACTGAATGCCCTTTTCGGGGGGCAAGGTTCTTTTGACGTGCTTTGCAGAAGACAAGGGCTAGCGCTTTCTTAATCGATCGGTGAACAAATTTCTTGTTCTTCCTAGTAGCCTCTTACTTTGACTGACTAATGTGCAATCCCTAGGGGGCACTCCAGGTGGGTAACCATTCTTTTTTTGGATGTCCTGTCCTATGGTAGTCGTCATCAATCATAGTTCCCATGATGGCTGTAAGATGCTATTCAGTTAGCTAGGTCGTGGCCGGCTGTGAGGCTTTCATTTCCTCCGCCTCCTTCAGAGGTCTTGCTTTCAGAATCAAATAAGGTTTGAAAACCGTAACTCCTTCCTGCTCTTCTGGGGCATACATTTCATATATGTATTTCCTCTAGCAGGCTTTGTCTCATATCACATTACTTATTATATAACCTTCATCACCCGGAAATGACTTACTCAATGTCTAATGCTGGCGGATTAGCTGGTTGGCAGGTTAGCTTAATATCCCACGCTTACTTAGGATTCCCTGACTCATTTATCACCGCGTCTACATCTATCCCCATGGATTTAAGGGGTATGATCCGAATTCTCCCGGAGGGTAACTGGACCGAAGAAGCAAGAAGGCTGGCTCGCGTCGTACCGGAGTATCCCACCTTTGAGAGCAAGGCCCAAAAAACTTCACTCTCATCCAAGATGAGACAAAGTAAATAAGAGACACCGACTAAGAGAATCATGATGAGGGATGAGTATAGAAGAAAGTTTCGATTTTTCATGACACCAGGAATAGAAAATGGAGGAGTAATTCAAATGATAAAGAAGCTCCGGCTTTTTTTTGCACGGATGTTACTTACGACCACCCTTCTTCTCTTACGTTACGCAATTTCTGACTAGTCGTAGGTTGGCCTAAGGACCGGAATCAGAGGTTTCGGTGTATCGGGGCTTAGGCTTCTTTCTCATGGGGGTTTCGATCTCTTTACTTTAACTTACCTTACGCAAAGACTTTCTTCTCATCATGATCGATCCACTAGTCCCCGTCCCCCGGGAATTCAAACATAAACGCTAAGGCAAGTTACTTCTTATTTGGATTGCACGAGCAGGTAGTTCGTCAACCTACTCTAAAATAAGACTTTTTTCTTTTCCTAGATGGACTCAGTCAGATAAAAGGCATTGCTTGAATGTAAATAACCGATAGTGATAGTACCAAAAGCTTCATTTTATTATGTATGTTATTTTTTTTCACCAAAAGAAGTTGAAATCCTATACTCAACCGGACGAAGAAATCGGACGGGCGGTATTCTTTCGTCGGCCCGGTTTCTCCCTTTCTTGTCTAGTGTATTAGACTCCATTATAGGTCATTCGGAAGGGCTCCGTTTCTATTTTAGTTTAGGGCATAACGTTGTGGTTGTTCCCTCTCCTTTCAGTCGAGTGACTTCGTACCTCTCCTGACCGAGAAAAAGAAGTTCCAGAGGCATCCTCCATTCATATCGATTTGGGTTTTTCTGCACCATATTTTGATCTGCCTCTTCTTCGATCCGGAATTCCCAACAAATCCTTGACTCCTCGAATACAATGGGATTTCACACCTGGCAAATCTTTCACTCTACCTCCTCTTATTAAGACCATAGAATGTTCCTGCGAATTATGACCTTCGCCCGGAATGTGAGCAAATATATCATGTCGATTGCTCAATCGTACTTTGGCTATCTTACGTGGAGCTGAATTTGGTTTTTTCGGTGTTCTCGTTGAAACACGCGGGCATACTCCTTGCTTCTGGGGACATTGATCCGAAGCTCGAGTACGGTCCGTGCGCCGTTTTTCTTCTCTACCATGACGAATCAATTGATTTAATGTAGGCATCGCTCTTTCCTCTTCCTCCCAATTTTAGCCCTATCACTAGTGATTACTCCCGATCCGAAGCACCCCTTTTCCATTCATAGAGAGATCCAATCGTCAAAATCAATAAAAAGGCCATCATAGACCAAGATCCAAATGGATCAATCTTGTTGGGAGGTACTGCCCAAGGAAAGGAAAAGGTTACTTCCGGATCAGGAATAATAAATAAAATTGAAACAAGATAAAATCGTATATCGAAACGACTTCTGGCATCACCGAAAGGATCGAAACCACATTCGTAGGCCGACAATTTTTCTGGATAGGTCGAACTATTGGAAGCAAAGGGAAAAGGAACACCGAGTAAAATCAAAGAAACTAGCAGACTGATCACTAAATAGATACAAATAGGTGAAAATTCTGACATTACCACAACCCACTTGGTTCTTTCGCTCCTTGCTCGCGGAGCGGCATACCGAAAAAAAGAAATCTCATGATTGGGTCGCCCAGATCATGAGATTTCAGGGGTAGGGGGAACCCCTATATTCCTTCCTAGGCCCCTGTCACGGAACACCAACCCAATCTCGAAAAGAATCAGTACACTCGACCTATTCACGAAGGTGCGGCGCTTCCCCACCCTCTGCTAACAGCCTTCTTCTCTTACGTTACGAGATTTCTAGTTGGATGAAAACAGCCCTCCTAAGACGAGAACTCAAGGCTAGAAGCTACCACAATAACTGCTAAAATGAAATGGATTTCCGGAACAAAGAAGGAAGCAAGGGGGAGCTCAAAGTGGATGAGAGAGAGGCTTTTCTATGCTCTCTATGCTATTCTCAATTGCCTAGTCTCGGTTCAAAGACAGTGGAAGAATCCATCCATCATTCTATCTCCACAGCGCTGACCTGCACTTTCCACCTAGTTCACTGACCTCACGAGTCTTATTTTGCTCTCTATTGTCCACCAAGGAAACTCCACTGCGACTGAGCGATCTGACCTTCCTACTCGGTATGGAAGGACTCTTGACTGACTCTGAGACTCAGTCTTCTTACTTTATATGAGGAGGTGGTTGAATCAATAGCTATAGTAGACACGCTACGATCTTTCTTTTCTTAAGAAATTAGGGCTTTGTTCCCCTTTCAAATTCAAAGACCGTCTGCATCCACCGGAATAATCCATTTAGGATAGGAAAGGTCAACTGGATCGTAACCTTCGCTTTCTCCAGCCTGCTTTGACCCACTTCCTTAGCTACCGAGCTCCCAATCAACCCCATTGAACTGACTGACTTGCTTAACGCGTCTGTCTGGAAAGCCAAAGACAAGTGCTTCCTATACCGAGCATTCATGAGTGCATATTGAGAGAGATGGTGGCATATTGATATATCCTCCTCAATGCTATACTGCGCGCTTATCACTCTTTATTGCACGGCGGTTCTCTCTTTGACGGAACGGATAAACCTAAAGGTCCTTAGTTACGGGCAGTTAGACCTCATCTACAGCGCCCCGGCTCTCGAATAGAATGACGTATGAGAGAAAGCTGCTCGTAAGCGGCTTCCTTTTTTCTGTTCCACCACTACAGAAGGAACTTGTCCTTGTCAGAGACTAGTACCTTCTAATCTTTGGAAAAGGTAGAACGGGTTCTTTCGGACAGAGTCTTACGATAGGTTTCCTTTCACGCTATTCCCTTTATACCGGACTGTTTATAGAAGCGGAAATGCCGTTTAAGTTAAGATGATTGATTGCTTTGGCTTTGCAAAGCTACTCATACTACCTAATATTCTGTTCTAGGCCCACCTAGATCGGATCGGAAAGAGTATGCTTAGTCGGTTGAGTAAAGAAAGTCTCTAATATTGGTAGAGTTACTTTGTTCCTCACTCTAACAAGTAAGCAAGTAAACTACCTTATGAGACTCGAAAATAAACTGATCAAATCATAAAGAAGTAGTCTTTCAATTCCACTCTAGTTCACCTTACGCTATTCTTTTGCTCCTCTTCCATGATGAAGCGCAGCTATCCCCTTTATGTGTAAGCCCTTCCAAGGGGAGACTATCCCAAGGGCACACCTGGAGCCAGACCGCCCGGCCTTTCTTTGTTCGAAGTTAGTGTTCTTACGACAAAGCAGGATGCCCGATCTTTATTTCCCGAGCTCTTGGTCCTCGGTCCTACTTCTGCGGTTAGGCAAGCTTGACTCTTAAGAGACTGACTTGGGCATATTATCTCATTCCCACTAGATCCACTGAAGCTATATTGGCATATCTCTTCGAACCTTCCCATCCGGTGAAAGCCCGCAAGCCTTTTTTAGTTAATGGACGGCTTGGCTTCGAGAAGAGAATTGTTTGATCCCGCCCAGGGGCAGGGGCTAAAGCTCATCGGCCCATTTCCACTAATAGACAAGCCACAATTAGAAAGTTTTTCATTCTCCTATACCTAATCAAAAATAGGTTCAAGGCTCGTCCTAACCTAAAAGCGGGTCGATGCCTAAAAACACGGGGTTGAGTCAAATATTTTATAAGCTAAGGTTTTATCTTCCATAAATAAGGTTTATTTTATGCCCTAAAACAGGCTATTTCATCGTAACTCTATTAAATTAAGGGCTCCTACCCACTGATCCATTTCCATCCCAGTCCGCTTGATTTGAGAAAGAATTAGAGCCGAAAGGACCAGATCTCTCATACGTGGGTTGCCCGCGTATCCTCGTGGATTCTCCTCTATCATAGATATATGAGAACAAAGATGGGTCTCAGTTAGGAAAAGTTCTTCAATAATCTATTCGCGAAAGACTTGAGTTACTGGTACCAAAACCCGTACCCAACGGCATCGGGAAATTAGATCCTCAGAACCGAAAGTCGAAGACTCGCTCCTACATCTCGAACTCTCAAAGGACGTTATTCTGATTGGCCCATTTCGTCCCAAAGAGACCGGACAGGCCCAAGCTTTCAGGAGGATTGATGAACCGCCTGGGGGAACCATTCCTCAAGAAAGACCATCAATGATGACGACTTCCGTCCGAAGCAAGAAAAGAATTGGGCGGAAGGTCCCATCCCTGGATACCAGGTACATGGCAACAAGGAAAGCGGCTAATTGGCTCCACCTCTGAGGGCGCACCATCTTTGGTACCATGATTGTCGTTGTTGAAATACCGCTTAAAGCATTCTTTCTAGATGCAAAAAGAAGAGAAAATGGTTTTACCACATGCGATGCGAATTGAAGAAGCTTATTTCATTTCCCTTACCAGCTTTAGTAGCATAGATAGGGCCTTCTAGGCATGAAATAGGGGAACTCCACTTCTTCAACAAGAGAAAAGATCATATCGGCAACAGCAAGTAAAGTCTGAAATGCCTCAGAAGCAAGTCTTGGCTTAGCTGCATTATCTTCCTACCGATGTCATACTAGACTCTCTTATGACCTGAGGGTGACTGAACTACCTTAAGTCCCGAAGTCACTTCTCCTCTCTTCCCTCTCGACAGGGAACTTAGCTAGAGGAATTCATTCTCTCGTACTTGAACTGCTGCCCTAGGGAAAAGCGTAGCGCTTATCCTTTAACAGGTACGTAGCCTCTTTCGAGAGGCGAAGAGGTGGGACTAGGAGGGTTACTACAAGTGCTGTGATGAGATCTGTCTTTCGGCTTGGTCGAGGACACCATTACCTTGTTGCTCGCATCGTGATCGATGTAGATTCTTCCTGTCCAGAGCCCCGACCAGTCTTAACTGAAAAGCTTTCAGACCCCTGTGTGAGCTAAATCTATCAGTAGCAGAAATATTAGTAGGAAAACCCATCTTTAAGACCTATCAGTCGGCGCCGAGTTTTGTTAAAAGTTCCGTCAATGGGTATACGCCTTAAAACAGTCATACACCAATCATGGGCCAGACGCATAAGAGCTTGCTTAATGCGTTCGGGATCGCAAAGATCCTTAGCTTATCAGATCCCTCATCCTTAAAGCCCAGTCTTCCCAATGGGAATCGACTCAACAACTGATCATCAGATAACCCTTTGACCTTGGCTACTCTCCTACAGGATTTCAAAATGGAAATACCTGCTTGAGCAGCAGCTGCACGACAGTAAACGGATTCCAGGTTTGGTTTGTAACTGAATATACATTGACCATGGAAAGTTTACATCGTCAGGATCCATCTCACCGTTTTGAGGGTAGATGATCCGAGGAAAGAAGAAATAAACGAACAGTGGAGTGAAGAAGTTGACTGCCCACTCGAGTAATTCATGCTTAAATGGCCAAAGGCGAGATAGAAAGTCATTTTGAGTCATACCATCCGCGCCTAGCTCGATCCCACACGCATAGAGATAATATATCCCGGTATAGGGGAGTCCAAGACTTGCCAGAAGTCAAACTCCTAACTGGGGAGGGTGGATTATATTATAGAGCTAGGGTGGTGGCAAGAGTCTCTCACAAACTCGAGTTCAAGACCTCCGATTCAAATCCGATCGACTAGATCCGATCACATGATCAAAGAACTTTTCATGAAGAAGAAGAGAGCCAATTTATATATTTTTTTTTGATAAGGAAGCGCTTGATCCGGGCCTTACTTATTTACTTATAAGGGCTTCGAGATAAAGGAGATCTTGGGATCAAAGTGGACGTTCCCGATTTCCATGGCCGATTGCATCCCGAGGACTTTCTTGATTGGCTAAGTAGCGTGGAGAAATTATTTGATTGGAAAGAACTATCCGAGGTGGTGCGAAGGTTAAATTCCTGAGCACGGGTCATGCCTCAATTTGGTGGGATCAAGTCCAAGCAAGGCGTGAGCGGAAAGGCAAAGGGAAGTACATGAGAGAAGGTGTGATCGAGGGGAGAAATTTCTACCCTCCGATTAGACCCAAAGCTTGTTCCAAAGGTTTCACTTCGCTTTAAAGTAAAGGATAGGGGGGAGAGAAGCGTACAAGAAAGCCCTACTCCTAACAGCGGAGTTCTACCAATTGCGCAATGGCTTGAACAAATCCGACGAAGAATCCCTTGCTTGATAGGGCTTGAGGTTCGAAATCCAAGATGAAATCTCGATGCATCGGATGTGGAAAGTGGGCTATCAACTAGACGGCCGAGGAAAAGCTAAAGAGAAGGACCACAAGGAGGCACCGAAGGTGATAGGGGATCGACCTCTACCATCGGGCGAGCGAGGAAAGAGAGCCCTTTTTCCCTGCCCTCAATATATATGGCACGCTTTACTAATAGAATAGTCAGTCAAGGCTCTATCCTACTCGTTGCCCAGAGCCTTGACTTGAGCATTGTACAAGTGCTTAAGGCTCCTTCGGGCCATGGCCACAACTATTACCCCCAAAAAGAGGAAAGAGAGAGGACCCCTCACGAGGATGGGATGGCATGACCTTCTTTGGATGGTTCCTCCTTTAAGGAGAGTGCCTAGCAAGGCATATTAAAGGCATCCGTTCTTTCCCGCTGAGACTATTATATGTATATGTAACTTCCGGTTCTCAAGCAGGGATTTGAGCTTTAAGACAGATTTATCTCAGGAATCGTTTTGAAAACACCGCTTAAGAAGACACGATTTACAAAAAACTAAAACAATGAATAGCTGGGATGCCTTATTCAATCAACAACAATAAAAAGAAGGACAGGATGAATAAATCCAATCTTTCTATAAAGTTAAGTTACAACCTAGAATCCAGCTATGAAAGAAGCCAGCTTTACAAGCTAAAAGTGAATAAACATCTCTTATAATTTGGATAACGTGCCTCCACATTCTAATCTAAGAAGGTGGAACAAACTCAACCTTACCTTAAAGAGAAGTGGGCGATGACTGAATGAATATAAAGCAAAGAACCCGCACCCCGTTTAACACCATGCTTCCTCCGAAGCTTTCATCTGAGTAGTTACTACGCCCTACCCTATGGCTGAGTCTTTTGAAGCGGTTTCAGTATCATTTCCATCCGAACCACTGACTTCTTAAGAGAAAGAGGCGAAGATTCCATCTGGAGCCGAATTACTGAACAAGTGTTTTGGAGATCCTTGATTGATGTGCCTGAATCCGGTTGATCAATGATAGCTGCTTGGAGCTTTATCTAAACCTTAATTGAACTGCCCCGCTAATCCCATAATCGAAGGTCCTTTGGGTCTCGACTTCGGGGAACTAACACTGCCTGCAAGTAGCGATATAGTGATAGTGAAGCTGGCAGCGAACTCACCTGGCCTTTACTTGATAGGGCTGTAAAGGGACGAAGTTAGCCAGGAACTGCTACAAAGGGGAATGCCACTAGTTGGACTTTTTGTCAGTCCAACTTAAACTGTCTTGACTGACTATAGCACGTGAAATCCTTTTGTCCAGCGCTCTTGACCTGCGTTCCGCCTTTCGTTCCATGGCATTTACCTCGGGCCTTCTTCCTCAAGGAAGGTGTCTTTACTAAGGGTTCCCTATTTGCCACATTCTGAAGAGTGGTCCAGAGAGACTTTTAAGTGAGTGTCCCGAAATAATCTACTGAGACGCCCATCCACCTTGCAATAAAGTAAACATAACTTTGGAGAGGGAGGAATGAACATGCGAAGGGTATTACTTATAAACTACAGCTTATGTCTGCCCAGTAAAACGAAAGACAGAAGGTAGAGGTCCACGAAGGAACCATAACAAATGTTGGAATGCACGAAAAAGACCCATGTGAACGAACCATGCATGCTAAACCATCTTCGGTGAACCGTACCAACTCGGAGAATGAATTCCTATCCCTGTTCGCCTGTCTCTTTCAAGGCCGAAGAACCCACTGAGGACAAGCCCACAATGGAATTGCCTTCCTCTCGATACCTTTCCCAGGGTAGAGTAAAGGAATTGCTGCTCTTAAAGAGATAAGCAGAGAGAACAACCGCTTCGGATGAAGTCTACATAGTGCTTTGCACCATCACTAATGGTTTAGTTCCTCAACAAACAATAAAGAAATTCTTCTTACTGAAAGAGATTGTTCCCAGGCTGAGTGAGCCTATTCGACCTACCCACCTCATTGAAAGATTTGCCCCACTAGGAGAAGACCCATTCTTTCTATGTTTTTGTTTAGGTGCGGGTTTTTGGCTTACCCTAGCCTAATCTGATCAAATTGTATGTATACGAGGATGTGATCAATTGGTCAGGAGGATCAATAACCGTTTTTTTCTCATGAGATTGGTCATCCGTGAATTCCTTCATTGAGTCACTAGACGGGAGAGAGGAGGGTCATTGAGGGAACAAGGTAGCCGAAGGGAAGGAAACTTTTGGCTGGATGGAATCTGTCTCGTTATTTCGTATATATGAGTCTGTCCTACTGAAGCTCTCCAGTCTGCGTAGTCCGTTTCAATGCTTTTTTACCTTCTTACGAAGCAAGTCACTCTTCCCGCATCAGGGACTTCTTTCTCTTTCGTGGTTTTTTTGTGGTGGTATCGAGGTTCGGTTCATTTGGAAAAGAGGTCAGTCTTAGGGGAGACCATGCGAATGGTTGAATTGAATACACGTTTTATCATTAATCCAATCTAAGCGGATGACACGTTTTAACTTAAGGCGTTGATTCTTATACCAGTCTTTCTTTACTGCTTAACTGAGCTTCTTTTAGAACGGGTAAAGGAAGGAGCTTTCCCTCCTAAGAGCTTTCCACCAAGCTTGTCACTTCTTCACAAAACGGAATTCATAAGCTAAAGAAGGGGATAAGCACATTCACTAAGTTTACCAAAATCCCCCGAGCTTTTCTCCAAAGGCGGGATTGGGGGGATAGATGGAATTTTTTTAAGCATATTTATTTTGAAGCGAGAAGGCTTCTGGGGATCTTCGACTTAGTAAAGGAGCCCGGAAACCACCCTGTGTTTGTTTCGCCTGCTGCCGCAGAAGAGAGGCAAAGGAGCCGATTGGAGGAATGCTTCTTTTTGGTGAAACGCCCGGGTAAACGCATCCCTTTTAGATGGATGTTGTGGATAGAGGAGCTCCAGTTCTTGCATCCTTATTTGTTTGGCGCGCGGGAAGCCGAGAGCTTACCCCCATATTAGGTGGAACGGATTTCTTCAAGCCAGGAAAGGTCCAGCAGACCGGATGCTCTGACCTATCAAGACCAACCAAAATGAGTAGTAACGACTTTCTAAAAAAAAAAGATTTTTTGACATTAATGGAATCATAAGATGTCTGTAGAATTTAGTGCTCTTAAAGAAAAACCGCCAACCTGTATACCAAAGGGATACACAAGTGAAGCGAGCGGTCCTCTTCTCTTTTTGAAAGAGCGAAGGATTCGTGCTTGGATGTCGAGATCAGGGGACTTTATCCAATCCATGCGGCGAAATCGATTTGTGGTGGCCATCAATAAATATATAGATATATGTTTGCTTCGATACAAGAGATCGGCCCCGAAGCAAGCAAGGTATGGTGGGTGCCAGCAACTTTCACTTGTTAGGAGTAGGGGCTGAAAAGAGCTCTTTGTATAGGTTGGGTTTGCTGGGCTTTGATGCTTACCTTATTATTATGAAAAGGGGAAGGTTTGATTGAGAATGGAGCTTTTAAGCCCTTTTGCTGGATTGTTGGTCTGCAGCCCCGCCCTATAGAATGAATCCAATAAGGAGAGGCCTATTGATGACCGAGCCACCCACTCTTTACTCCTTACCTCAACCCCTTCTCACTTAAAGGGCGAAGTCGCTGAAGCGAGTCTAAAGGCCAAAGAGTGATCTTTGAACGTTACTACGCATCCTTATTAATTAATAGGTATAGTGTAAGGTAGGTTTGTTTGGGTATAGCAGGACTTGAACCTGCGACCATTAGGTTAAAAGCCCAATGCTCTACCAACTGAGCTATACACCCAAAATAGATAAATATAGTAGTAAATAAAGATTGGTGCAGAGGGCGGCCCCTCTTCTCCTCATCATATCATATTAAAGGGGTGCAGCTCTGTATGAGGCTCGTACTGCGGAGCAAGCGAAGAATAAGGGCGCGCGTTAGCACTCCTGCAAGAGTACTCAACAAGCGCACCTTTATTAGTAAGGTTGCCTGTTTCCACTCATTGAAGATTCTATCTACAAAAGAAGGTCAACGGAGGATACTCAAGTTGCTCTCACTGACACCATCTACGAGAAGGTGAGGTCGTCTTTCTTTCCGGCCGCTATACGGTTCGCCTTAAAGCCTTAAAGACGGAGAAAGGGAGGAGCAGTTATCTATGTAATTACGGTCTTTGTTGGCCGTTGTTCCGGTCGAGCACTCTCTTTTCTTTGCTTTGTCCAATAGAGTCTTACCAAACAAGACTGACTTCTGACCAACCCGCGAGGGGTTGTGAAGTTGGACCAGGTACGAAGAATGAATCTATATCTGTGTACGGTACGGAAGTTGCTGGCCGGCGGCCGCTCAACTGTTCGAGCGCAGTGGTGGTTGGTTCCGATTCGACAAGGGTAGAATGCCTGGTCGAAGGTCCAGTACAGTAGGTAGCAGGCGTGTTCGTTTTGGCTCCCGAGCGAGAACGAGAAATAGGCGCTGCACCATTCTTGCTGCTATGTACGCGAACCTTGACTTGAGAGATTCATCCAATGGAACCCACACTCAAAGGAGGACCACAAGCTCGGGGCTCGACGAAACAGAAAATATAAGCATTAAGAAACTGATTGGGGTTAGCAGTAAAAGAAAGAGCCCGGCATTCATTCATATTCATAGCTTAGTCTACTAAAATGAAAGAGGGACCAGCCTCATCGTGGTAATTATCGGACATCTCTGATCGTTCACCTCTAATGTGACACGTTCCCTCCCAGTTATATGATCAACGGGATCAGTCGGCTAGAGAGCGGGGCTATTCTTCTTCCGGGGAGGCAAAGTCGTCCCCTCTACTGATCGAACCCTCAGTTCGGGGGTCTTCGTCAACATGTTATGAGGCTCCAGTCTTCGGCGGGTCGCCATTACTTGACTTAGAAAGGCGAACATCTAGGCAAGGGAAAGCGCAGTGCGCCTGGTGCAAATGGCTTTCTTTTTTTCATGATATACCAATCAGAATGGAGGGCCCTACCTACGTACATGATTGATAGAAGAACTACGTAGGGGGTCGGTCAACTTGATGCGGGAGAGGCATGAGTGCAGTTCGATCTTGTGGTGTATTCGTTTGTAGTGAGTAGGGCCTCTTTCTCGTTGATCAGTTCGCCTCCGCTCTATTGAAAGGTGGAATGGAGACCTTTCAATAGAGCTGTCAACGAACGCGTCTCGGGCCGGATTGACTAACCTAACCCTTAAGGGGGCCTTGCCATAGTTGGGTGCTCTGCTTTAGTGTGATTGACGAAGGCTAGGCTAGTAATACCCAAAAGAAATGAAAAGAGATCGGGGTCGATAGTTGGCAAGGAACTTGATCGCCCCAAAACAAAAAAGGGGCAGCTGCGGTCGAACTCTAATTCTGGAAATCAAATAAGTCGGGGCCTTTTTACCTTACCAAGTCTACCGGATAGAAATTTGCGGATCAGGATAGATACGGGAAAGGCTTTCTCCCTAAGTTGAATCGGTGGAATGCCCTGCTTCCGGCTAAGTATACAGAGTTGGGTCTACCGCTCGTTCAACCATTACCTCTATTCTATTCCGATCTTTCTTTTCTCCTTTGCTTCCTTGTCTCGTCTATCCTTCTCTGCCTTCAGCCTGTCTTTGAGCTCTATCCCGTCCTTCCTTTGGCTTGCCCTGAGGATTGACTCTCCAAAGTTGATTTGATCACTGCGAGTTCGGTTCAAGTCTTCATCGATCGGGTGGATCTTTGAGGGGGGTGGAATAAAATAAAATGAGGAAGTGTCCCTTAGAGAAAGAGAGTCCGCTCTCTCATTGTCTGATTGCATCGTAGAGCGTCTGCACCAATTGCTTGGTTGCAGTAGCTGCCCCCTCTCTCCTTCTTTCATATGATAAATTAGAAAGATTTAAAATATAGTAAAGAGCGACTTCAATCTTTATTCGCTAAAAAAGAGAAGCTGGGTTCCGAGAATAGTAGTTTCATCTGGATTGGGTTTGTGTTAAGTGTACCTATGCTTCTTTCGATCTGCTTTCTAGTTATGAATAAGACTCGTCTTCAAGTTCAAGTTAATATCATAGATAAAGATCAGAAGTGAAGAAAGACAGAACGAATCTCTTATCGCCATCTTTCTCTTTCTAGCAGTGCTCTCCACTATTCTCTTTTTTTAAGAAACTTTGCAATCATAGCCACTTCTACATTAAACTGTGCTGCAACCCTAATCCTAAGAAGACGGGGTAGGACTGGAGTCTGAGGGATCTCTTTCGAATGTGGTGTGCCCTTGGCCGGGGGGGGCAAAAAGACCAAAATGATTATCGAAAGTGGTAGCTCTACGAAGGTTCCATCTACAGAGCAGGTGGAGAAGGTCGGCGGGCCTCATCCAAGTCCCTATCGGAGGTTCCATAAGGTACATTCACTTTGTTGGGAGGTGTAGACGCTTAAGCTGGGAACGGCAGTAAGGTCCCTAGATTTTTCACTTCTTGCTTGTAAGGCTGTGGCAATAGGAGGTTGGAGCGATGCATGATGGCCGGGAAGTAGCGCTTTAGAGAATCCGGATTACACCCTTTTTTATATCCCTGTCACAGAGTTGAATGGCAAAAAAAAGCAGATCTTGGCTTAGGGCTTAGACTGACTTCCTTGACTGATAGCTTGAAGCTAGAGGGCAACTATGAATTCGTTGAAAAATAGGCTTATGGGTCCGCTGCACACTTACTCTAAATATCTTTACTCCCCTGGTGCACACTGATTTAAGATAAGAGAGCGGGTACCCCTTAGGAGATGACTTAGAGCCACAGCGGAATTCCAAACCTTTCCTCAGCTCATAGAACTTCACTGGCTTGACAGGTTAGAATAAGACTGATTGATTCGTCTTCTTCGGGCAAGTACCAAGACAGAGATGATATTTACCGTTGATTCTACGCACAGTTTCATTCCTTCTATTCCCCCTCTTCTTCATCTCTCTTAGTCATTATCTGTGTAACTTTTTCGAAAAAGGACGGACTTTGCCCTCAAAACCGGATCTGTGTAGAGCAGGAAAGAGGAGATCGGAGTATCCATCCTAACCTCATATAAGGTCTTTGATAAAAATCACCTGGCTCGTATTCCTGTCTTGCCTTCCTCACAGGTATTCCCATATCGGGTGAGGAGACTAAGACGAAGTAGGTATAGCTCAACTTTATTGCCTCTTCTCTTATCCCTCTCTGGTGCTCAACTGCTTATTCTAATTCGTTTTTCTTGTTAAGTAAGTTAAAAAGTAGTGCTAACATCTATTTGAACCCTTAGGTTAGGCAATTTAAGAATTCTGGCCGCCGCCAAGGCGTCCCGATCTTCCTTGAAGGAATAGAGTAAAGGGACGACCGATTAAACAACTCTTTAAAAGTCACATATCTTCTTTCATTTTCGGGTAGCAAGGAGCTCAACGAAAGGATAAAACCAGGTTGTTGAAGACTGCCTTATCCTTTTTCATAAGCGAATAAGACCTTTAATAATCCCCGATCGTAGAATAGAAATTCTTTTCTTCGTCACCTCTTGCAGCATTCTTCTGAAAAGTCTCTGTTAGAAGCTAGCCTACTATACTAAAGGGGGTCGGGCAGCGACCAGGCCCACTCCACTTCTTAGTCAATGGACTGCTACAATATAAGATAAGGTATGGTGACTTCGAAAAAAGATCTATTTTTTATAGTACAACCTCTTCTTTATTATACTATTCGTATAGTTAGTTTAGTCAAGCTTTCCTATCCTATTAAGGGAAGGGGAAAGGTAGTTTACTTACTTAGTGCTTGCGCTAAGGAGAAAAGTCTTTCAATTCAATCTTTTTATTTGCTTCCTTTATTAGGCTAAGAAGCAGATGAAGAAGTAACAATAGCGCGAATATATAAAGATAAAGAGGGTGGTGCTTCTTTCGATTTCGAATGACATCGCTCGTACAAGTCAAGGTCAAGCTTCGCAGCTCTCTTGCATTTTCAGTCTGGTCCCTTAAAATTTCACATAAATGCACGAGATCCCCCGCCGGTTCCCCAAAAATATCCTTTGCAGGCTATATGTCCAATTATCTGGCAAGGGAAAATGATGATCAGTCATTAATTTCTCGATGCTTTTAGAAATAGCATATTTAATTGGACGCAAAATGAGAAAGCGTTACTGGCAGGTTTCCTGGTTGACCAACATTCATACTCACAGGATCCACAAATTTATTAACATCCGGATTCAGAAAAAGAGGATTCATCAAATTATCCAGATGGAAATGTTCCTCCTGTTGAGAAATACCAGCTGATAAACCTCGAATTGTATCCAGAAGAATGAGCTTATTGTCCATAGCACTTTTAGCCTCGGTTGTATGTAAACCCCCCTTCACCCCCACTAACGAGAGAAAGAGTACGTAAGGCGCCAGGCTACTCGCTACTTCATGAGAGGAGGAGAACTCTTTAAAAAGACTGTCCGTGGACAAGCAATGAAATCTATTGACAAAGCCGAAGTAGAAGTTCTTCTTTTTATAATTTCATGATGGAGTATGCGGGGATCATGTTAATAGCAAATGCTTAGCAATAAGATTAAGAAAGAAGGTACTGGCCAACCCCAACCATGGAAGAAGATTGCTAGAATCATGTGAAGAAGTCTGTAAAATATCTTCTTAATGCACCCTTCTTTGCATCCGCTTTCAGCTCATTGGCCCTTTTCAATGTGCGCGGGTGATCTAATAAGATGTATTATATTTGCAAGAAAAATAGGATAAATATAGGAAAGAACATCATCTTTCGTCTCCTTACTACCCTAAGCTAATGGTAAAGCAGAGGCCACCAATAAAACCTTGATAGGCATCTCAAAGAAAACCCTTGAAGCAAGGAAAAGAATTAGACTTCCCCGAAGCGAGGTATGAAGCAGCATTAGCTGCGGAATCCAATCCACATCTGAACCCCCCGGGGAGAGGAATCCGCATTAGCAACTTCAACTAGAGAATCCGAATCTCCGTTCGCCGAATCTGAATCCGCAGTCCCATCCGACGAAGAGAATACACGCAGTCCATACTAATACCCTTTTTCGCAGCAAAGTCATAGTGCAGTCTATGCAAGCAAGACGTGACTTCTCTGAAGAAATAGATTATTTTATTTAAATAAAATAAGGAGATATCCATATCAGATTCACTTTGAAAAGTTAGTGATCAACCGTGAGGAGTGGACGAAGACGAAGAACTTCTATTCTCTTTCCCATTCAAAAAGACTTTTCGATCCTAAGAAAAGGGATTCTCGGACAGTCGACCTTGCGCCCCAAACCCTTGACCTCAAAGCGTCCGGAGCCTGCTTGTCTCTACAAGCGGTGGACATGCAACTCCGGGAAGAAATTGAGACTTTTACTTACTTTGGACGGTAGCGAGCGGGAGCCCCTAGGCAGCTTAACTAGAATGCCCCTGGTAAAGTAAAGCCGGTATGTGTATCAGTCCAACCATACCCGAGTCTCCTTTCTAGGAGGAGAAGTAATCTGCCTTTTCATCCTTCCTCATTATCATTCTACGATGGAAGGACGGGATGATCCGAGGATAACCCGACCTATTGAGGGAGACGGGGACTGGGAGTAGGGAGTGCGGGGTTTTGTCACCACCATATGCTCTCTGCAGGCTACTCGAACACTGATAAAGCGCAGTGAAGAACAGACCCTACTTCCTCACCAATCGTACCGTTGTTCTGGCGAACAGGTACGCTCCTAAACACAGCTTTCCTTCTTCTTTCGGAAAGAGGAAGAGGCCTTGGTCGATAGAATGACCTATCTCTTTCTGATTCCACCCTTCGTGGCACTCAGAGATGAATCTGCCTTTTGCTTTTGAGATAGCCATTCAAGAAGAAAGACAGCGGGAGATTGGGGGGAAGGAAAGAAATTTCTTTCCCTGGCGTATCGTATGCCTTTATCTTATACTAATAGCTCTTATTCCGACAAAGGCAAAGCCCTCTTTTTTCAGTCAACTCTGTCCCCTCTTTAAGGCAAGGCAGATCTTTGGACAAAGACTAAAAGAAGATTGGGAGCCGTTGGCATTCCCCTATTTGAGACATTAGGCCTTTTCGTGCAACCTCTTCTAGCAGCATATATTTTCCCTAAGAGCAAGAGGGGATTCGAGTAAAAAAGGGGCGTAGCGGTAAGACAGAATAGCCTATTTTATTCCTCATTCCTACTCCTAGCTACTAGTAGGTCGCTCACTCTCTTTAGAGTAAATGGTTGACTCTAACACTCGAAATAAAAGAAGAGGAGAGATTAAAAAGTAACCATCGAAGCGAGACCAGAGTCTCCAGGTCACAGTCAACGGTCGAGATACAGAAACAGAGCAACCCACTATCGAACCTATAGACAGGACAGTTGAGGCGAAAGGGTCTTGGTTTGAAGCCAATAGTGACAAGGAGAATTCCCGAGAAAGCGCTCCAATGGCATTCCTCCAATGTGAAGTTTTTGGTAAATACGTAAAGGATTTAATTAAAAACCTCGATCTCATGCCAATCTTCTCGGTAAAGAATAACTTTGTCGCAGGATCTTAAGAGAGCCTAGTTCCACAAGAGCGTTATCACGAGCCTTTACTTGATGAAAGGCGCCCTGTAAGATGCGCTATATCGACAAGGCGAGGAGAAAGCAGCCTAATGGGAATAGCTCCAAACCAAAGCAGCCCTCCGCATATAGAAATGGTTGACAGGCAGACCTATTCATGATATCGAATAGGAATTATAAGACAGATATGCCATGCTAGGATGAGCTAGGCACAGCATAAGCCACCTCCCAAGCGGCTTCCCTCCAGTGCCTTTGACTATTGCTACGGTCATCAACCGCAGCATTGAATTGAGACTTTCCACCTTGCTTTGGACTTGAATGGATCTACTTCTCCTCTGCCAGATCGATCTTCATTAAGAGGGTCAACCCAAGCTATTGCTCTACCTCCTCTCCTTATGTTATGGTGGATTTTGAATCCCTAGTAGTAGACCAAGAGCTCCTGTTGGGAAATTCGGTTCTTGGTCTGATACATAGGGCAATCCACTCGAGTATGCGACTGCCTAAAGATGATAGACCTGCATGCGATTGATAGAAGGCTTCGACCCCCGGCACGCATCTCTTTTCTTCCCACGCATCATATAAGTAAGCCATATCTAAGGAGCTCTAAAGTAAACCCAAGCTAAGTAAACTTAGCTTAGCTCGAATTTGATTTCTTACTCCAGAAAAGACAGACTAATCTTAAATAATGCGCACACGTGAAAAAGGCTTACCCCGCAGGCTGACTCTTCCAACCCAACTCTATCGAAGGAGAAAAAAAGCTGGGACTACGACTTGCTTAGTGCAGGGCTGCTTGTCGTGATTGGTTGGACACTCTCTTCGTCTAAGGTCTTAGCTTGGTCACTCTATTAAGCTTTCCCAGCAAGTCTATTGAATGGGGTACGAAAGATTGCTATTCAAAGCATCGTTAAGAGTTCTGTCTTCTAGGGATAAGATGACTCTTATCTTTCCTTCTATGGAGCCGGATGTGAGCTTCTAGCCTACTGATCTTACTCAAAAAGAGTAAATGGGAGCGGACACATCCATAGCAGCAGACGCAGAGGAAGAAATCCTTGCTCTTCGGGCTAAGATGCTGACTTTGCCGTGGAAAGAGTAATGAGAGGAAAGCCTTGACCTTCCCTTGTTCTACCCTTCGAACTCGGAGATGGAAGGGTGATTGAAGAAGATCACTCTATGCAGCGACAGAGGCAAGATCTCTATATGTTGATAGATACCCGAGAGACCGAGTCCTTGGGGGAGAGAGAAAGCAATCGGCAGGGAGGCATTACTCCCACACGGAAAACGTGCAACCAACCTTTCCTTCCCGCTTCTTCCTTGAGAAGAGAAGGTAGGGGCTCTGTTTCCGCATCCGTTCCATGTCTGTATTCATCGTTAAGATCTCCCGGTAGAATCGACTGGTAACTGAATCATTCCAATAGTTCCGAACAAGTCCTGCATGGGCTCTTTGTCGAATGAGTTTGCATTCCTCAATCCAATCTTTCCATTTCCGACATCTAGAATAACTCGCTGGAGCACCCCTCCATTCACCTTTCGTTCCCATATGCATCGGCTTTTTCTAAATCGACATATCATATCTAGGTTCTCCCAACCCAACAGGTTCCCTTTCTTTCGAAATGGCATTGCGAATCAAAGGCTTGACAGGAGAGCTTCTCTTAGCCCTATAGTCTTTCTCTTTCCCAAATTTTTCCAAATGATTCAAGACCTGAACTGAAAGAGACTCTACAAACAAAGCTTTCCGACTCGGCCTTGATTTATTTGATAAGCTTGTATCCTTTGGATTATTGGGACCTAACGAGCCAGGACAGCCTATACCGAAGGAGAAAAATGCATACCCTGCCGATTTCTAGGGCTTGCTTTGCTCGGATGTTATTGCCTTTGCCCCCACGCCAGCTTGCTCTCTCATCCCTCCCACCTTTGCCTATACCTAGGATTCCCATTTGGTTCGGCTGTAGTTTCATAGATCTACATGGGAATCTTCGTCAGATCGATCATGCAGTTACGGCCAATCAAGCAGAGATCGATTGGCCTACCAGAGAGCTGACATTAGAAGACTGACACCCACAGCACCAACAAAGCTGGACGACATACGATCAAAAGTGAAGGATGATGTGATCCAAGTCAACCTAGAGGCAAAGCAGTTCCTTGAGTTTGTCCATCGAGTCAGTAGCACGCTTGCAAAGGGTGTCAAGGCGGTCGAAGAAGGCCACAAGTGGAAGCAACCGATGCTTTGGTCATTCAGTTGACTCCGCCAGTCCGTGCTTGCTGTCATGCTGGCAAAGGCAGGGCTTTCGGCCTTACCTACTATTGGATTTGAACCAATGACTCTCGCCGTATGAAAGCGATACTCTAACCGCTGAGTCAAGTAGGTCAAGCTGAGTCAAGTCAGAGAAAATAGACCCCTATAAGAAAGAGAAAGCGTTATCACTATACGAAATATCGGCCTATTCACTCAGCTAGGGAATAAGACTCACCTAATTTCCCTATTCACTGAACCCAAGACTAAGGGCAAAGAGAACTTCCTTTGCTCCCTTCCTTCAACTTATAGGATGGAACCCGGACTCCTAACTAAACCCTCTACCGATTGATTGTCTCGATTTCACTGCCTTGGTTGGCCACCATGCCTACTTCTCTCCAATGCCTCCTTCTTAAAGCCCTTCGTACTGCAATCCAATCAATCGATCGATCAAGAGGCTAATCTCTTTTGTTTGGGCCGGTAGCTAAGCTAAAAGAAAGTCCTCGCCTTCTCTTGAACAAGGGAAGGGCAGCATAGCATTAGCTTCAATTGAACAAGCTCAACCTTGAAAAAGAAAGGTGGTAGGCCGAAGAACCGTTGAACGCTTCAACTTGGCCACTGAAGAAGGCGAAGGCTGGGCAAGAGACTAGGCCAACTTAAAGCTTACTGCCATGCCATGGTTTAAGCTTTAGGCTCCATAGACGGAACTTTTTTTTTAGGTATTAGGGAGGGGAGGACACCACTCAGCACCTAAGGTGGGGTTCAATGCCTAACAAAAACGGCAAAAAGAAAAAAAAGATGTATGGCTGAGAAAGAACGCATGCATGGGGATTATGTCTTTCGGAGGTTCGATAATCTATGATAGGACATCTAAGGCTAAGGAAGAATTAAAGGAAGTCCATTACTGAGAGAAGTGGTGATCTCGTCTTGCTTGCTGGGAGAGAGAAAGCTTCCGGACCACCTTTTCCAGCCAGATAGCGAGCGATCACTCAGCAATGAACACTAACTGAAAGCGGCCGGGAAAGAGTAGCCATCCCTTACGGGAATCGAACCCGTGTCTTCGACATGAAAAGACGATGTCCTAACCACTGGACGAAAGGGACCAAAAAGCCATTCTTCATATACCTCAGCTCCGAGAATAGAAGTGGTTCGTTTTGTTTCTATACGCAATTCAAGATTTCGTTTGTGTTCTGGCGATTTCTGATGTGAATTCGGCGGGTCGTCCCCCCTTCCTACGGGTTCCCCCACCAGAGCCCGCTTACGGCACGCATGACGCATGGTTACAACCTTTGCCTTAGCGTACAGCGAGTTATATAGAAAGCCTCGAACTCACTCGATCGATGGTTCATGGTTCTACGTAATTAGTAGGAGCACTCCAATCTAAGGTTTTTAGGGTTGTGAACTCAAGAGTACCGGTACGAGTTCTTTGAGTAAGGAACTGGTGGCTTTTACTTATGTCAATGAGTGAGAACAGTAGTAGTAGATTGAGTTAAAGAGTTTGATCTTCCCCCCAAAAAAGGGATATAGAGGGGTTAGGGTCCTTTCTTTTGTTGTTGCACTGAACTAAGTAAGTGTCCTCTTCTCAGAGAGGAGGAGTTGCCTAAAGGATTAGTCCCTCGAGTCTAGTTAACTCGACAGCTTAACACGAATAACGCGCGAGCTTTCCTCGACTATAGCGCGAGTAGAGTCTAGCTCGACAAGAGGAACTGCTTAACTTGACAATAGCTCGACTAGGTCGCTTCGCTTCCAAAAAGAAAAAAACCTCCTTTATTGTATTATATTAAGAGTGTCTTTTTTTGTTAGTTGTACTTGATTGAGTACGGGTAGTAGTAGTGGAGTTGAAGAGGTCGCTATCTCTCGACTATGACTATGAAATTCCGATGATTTCCCCCATTTCAGAGCCCGGGGGAAACTGCTGACCAAAATCCCTCATGCATCTCTCTGGATCGGGTTGAATAACTCATAGGTGAAGAAAGGGTTATAAAACTTGAATATCCTAGGCAAGGGCTGTGTCGGCTTACATGAGAACAGCAGATTCTCCTATTCGAGCATTCCCAAGTGATTGGGGGAATCAGTCAGCAATAGTAGGGGCATCCAAAGGAGAGAGTAGGGAACATCTCGCATCTCAAGAATCGATAGATGGAGTTTTATTTTAAGTGGGGCCCCCTCTTTTGGTTAAGAGGCATCACTACCTTATTTGCAGGTTCGAATGAGCTAGCTTTATCTGCTTTCTGAGGTGTGAAAAGCCCTTCTCAAATCTCTCATCTCCTGGTCCTAGCAAGCATCGCATCGGAACCAGGTTCCGGTGGAGGAGAAGCTGCTCTTAGTTAGAGTAGGCTCCTACCCATCAATTGTTATGGCAGTCCAGTCAAGGTTGAGCAGTATCTTTAACTGGGGCTATCAGAGGTTCCCTTACTTACTCAAGTTCTACAAGGTGTAATGTTCGGAGATCCGGGAATGAAAGACTGATTTCTAAGGATTTGGAGCCTCACCTCTTCCGTAAAGGCGGGTAGCATAGGTGTCCGTGGATTCTTCGGCTAGGCGTCCGTCCACTCTATCCGCATCAGCTTCATTTTCCTTCTTTGATCGAACGGCTACATCACATCTGAAAGATGAGAAGTCGAAAGCGCTAACAGGGGAAGGGATGGGCATTATAAATCAATAAGCATTCACTAGAACTACAGCTCCTTTTTCTAGAGCTAGAGCGCCAACTGATATACCAGAAAAGATTTCATCATAAGATATCCTATCACTTCCAGATATGCTATTAGATAGGCCCAGAGAGAGATCTATGCGCTCAGATCTGAGTACTGCAATTGGTTCGGCTGAATGGATAGAATGAGGCTGGTACGACATCGAAAGCTACTCCACCTCGATTAAGAAAACTAAAACTCCTAATGTCTGAAGGAGAACTTCCAATGGTTGGAAAAGACTCTACTCTAATAAGGAACTCACTGGAGCACTCGCTTGAATGTAACGTGTCCTTAAAAACTACAAAAAAATCCACTCCGGTTGTAAGAGATTCAGGGGTTGACTTGGGAGATATGCAGGCCTCGCATTGGAAGCAAGTTATAGAACTTGATCGCAGGTATAAACACTGGAAGGCTCTGTCCCTTGCGGCTAGGAAGAATTCAGATAGAGGCAGGGAATAAAGCCGGAGAAACTCCAACTACTGCTTTTTGACCGGTGCTACGGCTGCAGCTGGTATATTCGTTTGTCAGTTCGTACCGGGCCTTGTCTCGATCAGTTTATTCCCTGGTCATTTCGTAGGCACACATCTCATCTCAGGTCTCCCTCCATTCCATATAGGGATAGCCCATACATCTTTCTCATTATGCACATGGTGAATCTATGCCGCAAGACTGAAGGAACGGCTGTAGGTAGCTACAGGTTCTTTTTTTTGAAGGTTCCCACGAACAGAAGAAAAAAAAAGGCCCTTATCTTATACGAACTGGTATAGGCCAGGCCAAACAACAAGAGGAAAAGGTCCATTTCAGTCATAGACCGGGCGTGGGCTCGCACGCTTTTAGCCCAGTCGATAAGCTTGAGGAGGGTATAGGAAATAAATAACCTAGCTGTGGATGGGTCCCCGCGCTAAGACTTTGCACTTGGCAAGCTGCTACTGTGATCATCTCTGCTCTTCGCATATCCGCTTTGAACCGGAAGAAGAGTTTTCTTTTCTATTTGAATAAAATAAAGAGAGTATCGCAATTGTTGAATCAATTAAGACTGCGTGCGCTCCTGCTTTAAGAAAAGAAGAAAGGGCTTCCCTACTATAGAAGATTCAGTCTAGAATGCCACGCGAACTAGAGAATAGTTAGCCCCTAGAATAGTTATAGCCTAGGGTCAGCCTCTAGTAGAGTCAGCGTATATGTAATAACCGATCTGGAATTCCGTTAAGGCTTCCCTTATAACTAGAACAGTCAGTTTAGGGAAGAGTTTTGTAGAATAAAATAAGTTTCAAGAAGGGCGCGGTTAAAGGCTGAAATCCCCGCTCTAAAGAGATTAGGCAGAAGAGTAAGCAGAAGATTCAATTCACCCCAGAGAATAGCCTAGAGAATAAGTTCCCGCTTTGGTTGAATTCAATCAAAAGTACCACTTTCAATTGAATCAGGAGTCCCTTATTCTATAAATTTACTAAGAGAAGATAGAAAAGATTGGTTTCCTTGGCTAGAATAGCTAATTAGCTTCCATCCCTTGTGGCGAACTAGACTAAGAATTGCGTTGCGTATATGAATGAATTTTTCTTTTTTCTTCTTGTGTGATACAAGAAAGACCTCGAGACTGACAAGATGGGTCCTTTAGGTAAAAGAGTCATCGTCAGTCTTTTTCTAGTGCGTTCCACTTCTCTTCTTTCTTTTTGTTTCCGGGTGACTGGATCGTCCCGGCTCGGCATGCTTGCTTTCACTCTATCGACAGCTTTTTTGGTGTCAAGACCTGTAGCAGCAGCAGCGTCAGTGAAGGCTCGTTCCTTAATATATGTGGAGCGGTTCCCCCTCTTGAGGGGCCTTTTAGGAGGATTCGGTCAGCAGAGTGACCTTCCACTCAGCCATGTATAAACACGGCTTTGTATACTCTTCATTTTGCTATTGACTTATGTATGGGGGCTCCTCGTGGAGAGCTTTTCGGTTAATAATAATCGAATAAGACTAAATACCTTCACGCTCTTTAGTTCATCTCGGTAGAACAAGGAAAAAAAAAGCCAGTAGTGGATTCGAGTCCCACAAGAGCGAAGGATGATGACTGATTCAATTGCCCTCTCTACTCAATTGATTGAATATAGTTGCGTAAAGCAGCATAAGCGCTAACCTGATCTAAGGAAAGAGGGGGAACGTGAAAGCAAGGCTATTCCGGGGCGTCAAGCGTCTGTAGGCTTATCAGCCATGAAGTAAGCATAAGCGGGAATAGGCTAAAAGGACGGTTAGAAGGCATCTAGAGGACCCGTTTTCGGCTGGTCATAACAAGAACTTGTAGGTAGGTCTTTTATAGGGGGATGAGACTCCTGGTTCAACCAATCAATCTCAGAAGTGCAGGTGCAGGAGAGGGGGTTACTACTCGACTAATAAGTGTTGGAGCGAAGGCTGCTCGACTAGACTAATTGGTTGGAGGGGGACACTGCTACCTTTAGGGTAGGGAGACATAGCTACTTTTTGAATACATTCTCGAAGTGACAAGGAATGGTATCGACAGAGTGGAAGAGCCTGTGCTCAATAAACCACTCACCCACGCTAGGGCTAAGACTGAAAGTAGCTCTTCTGATTCATCCTGTCTTTCAAGGAGAGGAGTTTAAGGAGCTAGTATAGGTTCGAAGAGTTGCTGCGAGTAACTTAACTTCATCAAGCCAGGAAAGAAGCTCGACAAAGACGGAGGCGGAGAGGAAAGCTTCTGAGAATATAGGTTTTGAGGTGGCATCAATACCAGAGAAGAGAGTGGGAATCCCCTCTTATGTCATTTCCCTCCTTCCGAGAAAAAGTCTCTTTTAGGTCTTTTATAGGGCAGGGCCTGCCTGTTTTAGTTTAGGCTGCTAAAGACTGACTTGCCGTAGCTAAAGGCTTAACCCATTGTTGATTCTTCAACCCCGACCTCAAGAGAATCCGGGGAAAGCTCCATATCAAAAGAAGCTTGACCGGCTTTGGGATATCTTATTAGTTTGGGGCTAAGGACTGTAGCTATCGGAGTTTCACTCTTCTCTTCACCGGAATTGGAATCAACGAACAAAGATCCAATCTTCCTAAGTAGGAAGGCCTACTTTATTGAATGGAATACCGGGGGGAAAGGAACTCGACTTAGAGGAAAGAGAGAATTTTGACTTCGGAAAGCAGGCGCATAGAGGCGAGTCAAGGGAAAAGCTGTCAGCTAGACTAAAGAGGAACGAGACTAACAACCAGATCGACTAAAGGCGTTGGCTTACAGCGAAACTAGGGCTGAAAGGATCGGAGTTGAAAACTGTTTGACTGACTAGATCGACTAAAAGGTTTCAAGTAAGGGAGCCAGAGAAAGAGCTGATCTTGTTGCATCGGATCTAAGGATCGGAATGAATGCAGCAGAAGAGTTCGCAGAAGAAGCTGCAATTGGACTGTTTTCAGTGGCCAAAGGGGAGTTTAAAGACTACACGGTTAGATGATTGAAGGTTAGGAGTTTCATTTTTAGCAAGATCCCCAGCTATTGAATCTGTTGTCGCCGACGTACTTCTTTATCCCGAGATGGGAAAAATAGCTATAATAAAGGAAGAGCCTACTTTCGTACTCAAGGGTTGAGACTGCCCTTCTTATACAGAATCCTAATCTGCTACTAAAGAAGAAGAACCTCTTAAAGAGAAATCTTGGGTTAGAGTTAGCTAGACTCTGGGAAAAATAGACTTTCCTTCTCTATACGTACAGCCTCTCTGTCCTAGCCGACGGGGCCTCGAAGAAGTTTTGTTTTCTACTATACGATGCCACAGGGAAGGAACTCTTAACGAAAGAATGGTTACTGGACAGGAATAGGCCGGCCAAGAGAGGGGGAAGGGACTTACGCGCGCATCGTCGATCAGGGCTATTGGAACTACTTATAAATTATTGCACTCAAAGAAGACCAATTCAACAAGTGCTAATGCAGTCGGTCACATCTTCTCTGTCAGAGACAGCAGCGGATAAAAGAGCTGCTAGCCCCCTTGGTTGGGGGCCGCCCTGCCTGGTCATCGGGCGTACCCTATCTTGAATCTAGAATCGAATCCGTGTCGGCATCTCTCCTACTGGCTTTTGAAGGTGCTGGCTAATGAAAGACATCCCCAGAATGCCCCCCTTTCGTGCCTATCTCACTTGTTTACAGCTCTTATGGGTCTCTTTCACATGATGCAATATCTGGGCCTCCTAGACCTGCTCTCTCGCCCAAGCCTCATAGCATTCATATTCCAAGCACTAAGTATTCCCTGCCTGCTCAGATGCGTCAATCCGCCTATCGGTACCCTTTTCCCGCATAGAGAACTTAATGAGTTCTTGGTAGGAGGGAACTTATACTGTAGATAAGGTTCATTGCTATTCGCTCTCCCGTCACGCTGGCACTTAAGAGACTATCTTAGCCCAGAGTGAGGGATCACAATAAGGATTACAAAAAGTGGGCAGTACTGCGGTACCAGTCCACGACTACCATTTCTGTAACTTAACTTCCCTGCCCCCTGTCCACTCAGTCTCCTTTTCGGACTTCAGGAGCATTGAGTAAAGGTAGGCACAGGGGCTGGAAGATCTACTCATTCAAAGGGAAAGCGCACCCCTCTATTTTATTATCACAAGAAGAAGAGCTAGTGGAATGGACCCTTTCCTCATGCCAGCAGGGGAAAGAAAAGAGGCCCACTACGAGAGGAGAGAGTGATTCAGCTGCTAACAAGCGCATGAAATGAATGGTTATTCGGGAAACGTCTGTTGATGAGGAGGTGTTAAAGAGTATAAAAGGAAACCAGGGCTCCGTTCGAAGAGACGAAGTTTGGTCCTTCTCCCTCACATGCTCCTTCCCATGAGCGGTTGGCTTCGTGAACGAGAACGCTGATCACCCTCACGCGGGAAGATGAACATTTAAAGGGCTGAAAGGGTAGCGACGGGATGTAGATGTTGATTTTGGAGGTCGCGTACTGTAGTTATAATGCCTTCGACACGGTTGAGGCTTCTACTTTTCTTTGCTTTGGTCCCAGCATGACCGACCAAGCGTAACGACCGCAGAAGGTACGGCCGAAGAATTCATCTCCAAGTCAACAGCATGTCGGGCAGGTCAAAGGTGATCCTCCAATCCGGGGAGA